>JACXGJ010010884.1:0-20940 GCA_016801105.1 Esox niger | reverse complement strand
CTCTCTCCCAGATCTCCGCAGACTGTTCAGCTCGCTGCAGGAGGCCATCGGGGCTGTTGCCCGTGCCAACCATGATAACAACCTTGACATGGAGGACATGGAGGAGGAAGAGGCCAAGGAGGATGAACACTCAGAGACAGAGGAGTAAGAGTGTGTGTGTGTGTGTGTGTGTGTGTGTGTGTGTGTGTGTGTGTGTGTGTGTGTGTGTGTGTGTGTGTGTGTGTGATCCCTAGCTTTATCTCAGTGCTATACCACAGAGGAAAGAACAGAAACTTTTCTTATTACCAGAGAGAGAGAGAATAGCAGGCAGCTAAGGCTCTGTCTATCTGTCTCTGTCTCTGCGGTAGCCCACACCCAGGGGTATACTGGCTCTTCTGTAACTCTGACTGAAGTTCACCAGGGTTAGGTACAATACTCAGGAGGAGGGGAGGGGGGGGTTAAGTAGGATTGGAACAGTGGCAGTTTTAGAACTTTAAAGCTCGTCGTAGCGTAGCGATGGAGGACGACGGCGTCATGTTGTTATCTCCAGGTCTCTGGGAATAAGAGCAGAGTAAGGAGGAAGACAAAGGACGACTAGAAGTGTATAATGTGTGATAAGTGCTGTAGGCTGTATAATTATGGTTTGGGGGGTGGAAAAGCTCATCGACCTTCAGAGTCAGCTAGCAGAAACAGTCAGGCGCTGCCTTCGCTCACATGAAACAACACAAATAAAAGAGGATTTGATCTGTTGTTGGATGGGTGGATGAATGGATGGATGGATGGGTGGATGAATGGATGGATGGAAGGACAAACAGTAAATAATAGCGCCACAAATAGATGTTAGAAGCTTAGACGAGATAGATTGCCGCGGTGATAGTGACGCTGATACTCACGCCCCAGTGGTCGTCAAGGGCAACTGTCTGTCATCTGAGAGGATCCTTCCATTAGACACTGTAAAGAACACATACGTTCCTTTCTAGTGTTTCTGATCTACTGTATGCAGAATTTTTTGACTGAGTTCCTTTCTAGTTGCTAGTGATCTATGCAGTCGTATATTCATCGAGATTTGTATTTAGTTTTATTGTAATCTATCCAGTCATATACTGGGTTTTTTAGTTTGTATTTAGTTTTATCCTGATCAATACAGTCAAATACTGGATTTACAGTTTGTATTTAGTTTTATCGTGACCAATACAGTCATATACTGGGTTTACAGATTGTATTTAGTTTAATCCTGATCAATACAGTCATATACTGGGTTTACAGAGTTTGGCTGAAGTGGATCCTGGCCAATACAGTCATATACTGGGTTTACAGAGGTTGGCTGAAGTGGATCCTGACCAATACAGTCATATACTGGGTTTACAGAGTTTGGCTGAAGTGGATCCTGACCAATATAGTCATATACTGAGTTTACAGGGTTTGGCTGAAGTGGATCCTGACCAATACAGTCATATACTGGGTTTACAGGGTTTGGCTGAAGTGGATCCTGACCAATACAGTCATATACTGGGTTTACAGAGTTTGTCTGAAGTGGATCCTGACCAATACAGTCATATACTGGGTTTACAGGGTTTGGCTGAAGTGGATCCTGACCAATACAGTCATATACTGGGTTTACAGAGTTTGGCTGAAGTGGATCCTGACCAAATGGTAAGAGAGCACCACTTTCTCCACCACAGTCAAGTATGACTGAGATTAGTAAATATTGCACTCAAAGTGATATAATTCCTTAGAGTGAATAGCTCTTGCTTTCGGATTGTGCTGTACATTTCTGATAGTATTAAAAAACAATGATGTCCTTTGAAAGTTGATTTGTTCACACCACAGTACATGCTAAAATATGCAATATCCTTTCTCTACATGCTGCAGCTCTGCCCTGCATGTGAACAGCAGGGCCATGACATGATGAACAGTCAGTTCCCTCTCATATTCTTACATCACCAACATTTACAGAAAAAGGCTGTTGTCATGGTGTCCATTCTAAAACTTGGTCAAACTCTTAATAGATGGTTCTGGGTCCAAGCAGTGCTCCAGACATATAGGGATAGGGGTCCATCTGGAACATTCTGCCAGTCTGCCACTGTGATTGGCTGTAAATGAGTGGGTGGAGATAAGGGCAGGGGAAGGATAAAGAGGAGAGATGAGGAGAGGATTCAGTAAAAAGAAAGAAAAGAGACTGATTGGGCTGAACAAGTGAAATGTCAGCATACCTTGACAGGAAGTGAGGCTCTCACTGCATCACCAGGTCTCTACCACTCCAAGGTAAGCACGGGGCAGAGCAGGATCAGTCTTAAGCCATGCAGTGAGCACAACGTCAAACTTTCCAGCTGCAACCAAGTTCAAGTCTCTGAGAGTAGGACACATTCACATGCTCCCTCTGTGAGGAAGGGCACCAAGTCAATGCTAGCTTAGTGTCTCCGCAGTGGCGTTCCTTTCCCTGAGAATGCAGTTAGGCCTCTTGTCACACTGAGGACTACCAAACAAGCAGACTAAGAAGACTTCACAGATCACCTAGAGTACCTCAAAGTGTCTTGATGGGCTTTATATATGTAATTGTGTTCTCTTAAAAAGTATTTTACCTTGAACCCTGATTGATTCTAAACCTTCATTTGATTGGGTTTATTGGAGTTGTCCGGCCTGTGGTGGTGAGATCTGTGTGTGGACCTTTTACTCCCCCTACTGGCCGTCCTCCTGAAATACCATAGACCCATTATGCACTGCAATATATTCGTGCCGGACTGCGTAAGCGGGAGCCGGCCAAGAAAAGCGAATGTCACTGACTGACTGTCTAAGATGAACTAAAACTTCACTGATATAAAAAATATATTGAGTTGATTGACAATCAAGTTGTATACATATTTATCCTACCTCTGATGTTATTAGAGTTGCTTTTTCGTTTCTGTTCCTCTTCTCTACATTTTTTTATGCATTGTGATCCTTGCGACGTCCCTGATCTACAGCAATCTAAGCGGTGACAAATATAACATGTAAAATGTACTTTTTGGTAGCCTACGCAAATGGCGTTCTATACGTTAGGTTTCAGATTAGCACTGGAACTGAGTTTTGCACACAACTCACAACAACGCTGGCTTTGGCCCATAAACAGCTTCTCTTCAGCTGCTTCCTTGTTCACCACAATCACTTCTACTCGCGGCCCGGCCGAACTAGCCGTGCCTAGTTTTTCTTGTTTAAAACACACAATTGTTCTTTAGCTATCCAGAAAGATTGGATGCAATTGGCCAAATAGGGCTGATATTCTGTCGTCAATCTGTTCCTATATCAGCAGGTTATAGCCTGGGAATACCCCCTGAACTTTCATATTCTACAAGCAGGACAGTACATCAACTTATCGTTTTAAAAAGGAAATTGCATTGATGCTTAGCAGATGCTCAGGTGTTTCATGATTCAAATGATTTTTCCCAGTGCTGTTGAGCACGGGGCTTTTGGTCTCTCCCACTAACCTAATAGGACACTGCGTGGTAGATCATTGCTAATGTAATTAATGGCAATCAGTCAATCACTGAACATGTATGTTCTATATAAACAACCGCCATTTTGTATTCACATCCAGGTGGATGGAATACTGCCACCGGAAAGACCTTCACAAAACCCAACTCAGCTCCATGCCATTAGCTCTTTCGTTTCCTCAGCTATCCTTAAACAAAACGTGCGTGCGTGCGTGCGACCGTGTGTCCTGAGACTGAGGTGTCAGCTCCCTGTCCTCCACTCATTTCCACCTATCCCTGCCCTGTCTGTCCTCTCCTCAGCACATGAAAAGAATGATCCTTCTCTCTGGGTGTTAATGGTGGCCACATTATTCATCTCTCCTGCCAATTTGGGCTCTTTTGGGAGATGAAGGCATGTGAAGAGTCAGGGAGGATTAAATATGTAGAAGAACGGACAGAGGGAATGAAGAGAGAGATGTGACAAGGTGTGAGGAGTTAGAAGAGACTATTAAATATGTAACGGCAGACGGAGGGAAGGAGGATAGGAAGTGAACGAGTGAAGAAAGAGAAGAAGCGTCAGACGACGCGTCTGTCACAGTGGAAGCCGTCACAGAACATCCATGACCTTTTTAGATGAGAGGACTGTTACCACAGTGACTCGACCCCCATTGTCACAGTTCTGCCTTTATTCTTACCTTTCTGAGAACTGCCATTGGTTAGGGACCAATTGCTAATTTATACATAAAGTCCATCAGCCCCTCACACAGTAAGAACGAGATGAATACATATTAGGGCGGGACAAAGAAGCTATGGTAGAGGACACATCTACTGGTGTTGATATGAGATACAGTCCCAAACAGAACCGGAGGTTGGCTACTTACTGTAAGCCTGTCACTGGCACAAGCCTGGCAAAACCAGATCTTTCTAGTCCATAACCAATGTTTTGGTGTTGACATCCAGGGGTCTCTTCCGCACGATCATCAGTAGGGCCGGGAAGTTTTCATGGTCAGGTTATGTAATCAGGAAACATTCTTCCTCCTGAAAACGTAGTAGAGCTAACAGGACACGGATGCACAAATTAAAGCCCTCATCCATACTGACCTTCATCGCCAGATCCTAGCATATAGATCAGCACAGAACTCTTTCAATGACATCCATGAATAAATCATGATTGATATCCCAAGTTAGGATCCTGTCTTAAAACACTCAAAGAAGCAATCTAACCCCTCAGTCTTACTTAGATAATTTATCAACAGTAATAAAGCAACATCTCGGCAGCCAGTTGTCTCTCTTTCATTATGGCTGAGACCAGCAGACCCATAAAACGTGTCCAACCTTCCGCTCAGCACTAAAGGCTAAGGTTTTGGGCTCATTTCAGGCTTCTGTCAGGGCGGATATACGAGCTGTTAGAGGCCAGACAAGATCATAAACCAGACCAGTGATTGACTGTGACTTAATGGAGGGGGAAGGATCAATAAGCAATATCAGAAGTTTTAACACAAGGCAATACACATAAACCTTTACCAACTTCACAATGTCACTCACTCACTTACTGTTCATAAAGGACTCTCTCCCTTATCCTTTCGGACGAGAAGGGATAAATCCATCAAAAACGCTGTCTGATTTTTATAGTCATCCACCATCTTCGAATCCCTCTCCTCTCCGCCTCTCTCATCTTCATTTTGATGTCTGACTATTAGTGGAGGGTGAGGCCTTCCCTGCTCTTGCATCCAGGGGCTAAATTAGCTCAATCAGGCCGCTTTCACCTCTCCCCACTGGGCCTGAAGCTGTGTGACATACTCGTCCCCTGAGAGGGGCTGGACCCGCAGACCTGCACAGCTACAGTACTGTAGACACCGACAGGGAGGGAAGGAGAAATTAGCTTAGGAAGGGAGAGAGGAAAATAATGCAAAAGGAAGAGACAGAATGTGGGGCAGTGAGGGAGGCTGACATACAGAAGGAGAAAGGGAGAGAGAGGGTGGCTGACATAGAGAGAAGGAGAGAGTGTGAGAGAGACAGAGAAGTCGAGAGTGAAAAGGAGAGCGCAAAAACATGAATTCGGCCTAATCTGATACTGGGCACATTCCTAGTGGTGAATGGAGCTCCTTGTTCACTATTTATTGAACAAGTAAAAGGACCTCTGTGATTATTTTCCTTCGGATCTACTCCCACATCTCCCCTCCCACGTGCCCTTTCTTCCTCTCTTCTCTAACGTTATTTCTCCATGAAGCCCAGCAGTGGTGTTCGGGGGTGGGGGGGGGGGTAGTACTGCTGCCAAGCCCGGGTCAGAGGCCCGACTGTGGGGAAAGGAGGTTCTCTGGAGATCTCTCTCTCACCCCATGGTTCAGCAGGGTTAGAAAACCCAGACCCACAGGCCAAACAGCTCACCTCCTCCCCCAACAACTCTTAAATGATGCTTGTGTGTTTGATTTGTTTCTCTCTCTTTCACTCTATTCACTGCGTCCCTCTCTAAGCCACCCAACAATTCTTGCGAGTCCAGAGCGTGCACTTCTTCAGCTGTGTGTGTGTGTGTGTGTGTGTGTGTGTGTGTGTGTGTGTGTGTGTGCGCCTCTGCGTGTGAGAGAGAATACGTGAGTGCGTGTGGGAAGGGGGTGTTCTCAAGCGGAGGGGGCTGTATAACGTGGGGCTACTTTATGGAGGTGTGTATGTGTGGGGTTTCGGGGGCCTGCTCTAAGCGAGCCATAAGATCTCAACACTTCAGCTCTACAGGGATTTATTAGAGGGAGGAGTGCATTAGCATCATAAAGACCAGGGAGAATGAGGCTTTGGTTGGCCTATGTATGCCACTCTGGAGTTTCAGTGTGTATACGGCGTGTGTGTGTGTGTGTGTGTGTGTGTGTCTGTGAAATCAGATTGCTCTGATTTAAGCCCAGAAAGGCTGTTTAATGCAGATATAGATCACCCCACGGCAGCACTGGACCTAATGAATCAGGAGAGAAGATACCAACCCTGCTGAATTAGGACAGGAAGGAGAATAGTTGTATAAGGGGGTATTCGGGTGTCTTTGGTAGTGCCTGGCTGTCTATCACAATTTGACGTGTGGTTGGGAGCTGCTCTGGATGGAACGGGCCTGCCCGGGAGCGGGGGGAGGCCTCGTCGGCAGGGTATTCCTTGACTTAATGCATTCTGGTCACTCTCTTTAGCAGGGTGGGCTCCGGACAACTACAAGGTGAGAGGGGCTACTCATGGCTGACAGCTAAAGAGTGGCCAAAATAATAACAGCAGAAAAAACATTCGGCCAACCCAAATTCAGAAATACCCAGGCATCTCAAAGTGTCACAAGCCCACAGACATTGATCGTAAATGACCTTACCTAAATATTGGCTTTCCTAAAGTGTGTGGCTGTTGGCTAATTTATACCCAGACCTAAGACAGGCCAAAGCGTGCAGTCCTTAATTCAATCGATCACACTCTGTCTAATTTTGGAGATAAATAAATAATTATAATCAAGCTGTACCTGTGTGTGTGTGTGTGTGTGTGTGTGTGTGTGTGTGTGTGTGTGTGTGTGTGTGTGTGTGTGAGAGAGGTGGGGAGAGAGTCATGGTGAAATAACAGCATACTCATTATCCAGCCCCTTCCCATCACACCCATCCTCCTCATCCTATTTTAAGCCCCTCTTCATAGGGGATAAACTGCCCTAATAAAATTGTATTTAAAAATAGGTTAATTGCATTGCAGCTCTATTCCTGTGATTGTTATGGAGAATAATGAGATGAGAGCTGTGGAGAAAGAGCAGGACTGACAGGGAGGGTGAGGATGAAAGAGAAGGGAAAGCGGGACTATGGTGGTTCTCTGGCTCCCCCTAGTGGACAGAAACAGGAACAGCATTCATACACCCATTTCGGACTAATGAAGCCCTGTCCAGGAAGTTGCCCCCAGTTTATTCAACAAAATTACATTACAAAAGCTAATTACTTTGCTGGCCATGACAAAGGTTTGTACTGACCCCGGTTTATTCAACAAAACCGATTTTATCTGTTTGAAATTCCGCCTATATTTTTCAATCTTGTATCTTACAAAGACTTATGATGAGAAATCCAAAAATATCTCAGTTCTAACCTTCTTATTCATAGGATTTTTCAGAGACAAGAAAAGAGGAGACAAGGACAACATAACTGACAGACCTCTACTAATTACTTGGTTGGAAGGCCAACCCAGTTAAATACTTTAAAATGCCAGAAGCGTTCAAAGGCAATGTCCCTGCTAAACATTAACAGACCTTTTGACCACTAGGGGCATCCTTCCTTTTTTTGCTCTAGCAAAGTATTATGTTACCTTCTACCTTTCTCTATGGGTCTTACACATTCGTCTACCTTTCTTTATGGGTCTTACACAGTATAATAAAGTGTTCATTTATTATTCTCTATGGGCCTTACACCGAGTGATTGTTATCATTTATTATTCGCTATGGGCCTTACACCGAGTGATAGTTATCATTTAGGATTCTCTATGGGCCTTACACCAAGTGATTGTTATCATTTATGATTGACTATGCTGTCTTACACAGTATAATAAACTGTTCGTCTACCTTTCTCTATGGGTCTAACAGAAAATTTAAGTTATCTCCTAATATTCTATATTGGCCTGTAATTTCCAACATACAGCACGATGAAGTTGTCTATTATCATTCTTTACTGGTCTAACACAGTATGACAACGTTGTCTGTGATCATGCTTCATGGCTCTAAAACACAGGATAATGTTGTGTTCTACCATTATCTAACAGTATGAAGTTGAATGAAGTTGGCCCGAGACAGTGACCACACGGTGACAAAGGCACAAACTCACACACTACTCAGCCTGCAAGCAGCTCACAGAAGCACCACGCAACAAGACAAAAGAAACAATCCGAGAGCCACAGGGTGGATTTTGGTAAAACATTTTATATCCAAAGCAAAACCAGAATGCCAGTTTCCCGCGCCAAGCGGGCCTGTAAGTCCCACACAGTGACATGTGAGGGGGACGGTCAAGAGGGGACGTCATCCCGCCTTCACCTGCCGACAAGCTCTTTGGAGTGTCAGCTGGACAATAAAAAAAATGATAAGAAAACAGTTGATTACAAACATCAGAGAAGGGAAAAGGCAGACTCTGGCAGGCAAAGAGACAATCAGGTCTGTTCAAGGCTTCGGTAATGGAAATCCTCTGTGTTAGTTCTGAGATCCATCAGAAGGCAGTTGTCTCCACGGAAACCAAATGTGGGTTTAAACAAAACACTTTGATCTGGTTTGGGTTTGGCTTGGCGCAAGTACAACAGGCCATCTTCACATTCCCAAAAAGCACAATTAAAACTAAATATAATCATATATCACATCTCAAATTAGTCTCTGGCCCTAAATTCTATATGTTAAAAAAAAGACAAAGTCCCAAATTGATATAAAAATGACATCATAGTGTAAATGTACATGTTCTTGGCATTTTGTCAAAGCCTAGTAATATTTGAACGATTCTTTACACAAAGAGAAGTATAGAATGTCTCCCCACTGGTCGTGCAATTTCACACTGGTGGCTTAAATACTTTCATATTTAAATGGCTCTCAGAGGAAAAGGTACTTTAGGAATAAAATAAAAAGGACAAATACAAATAAAATACATTTAAGTGGCTTAGTGGCATAAAACATCTGAAATAAAACTCATTTCATATATTCTTTCATGTACAAAGTCAATAAAATAATATAGGTTCCAGTGCTTTGGGAGATAAAATAAAACAACACAATATAATAAAGAATACAAACAAATACCTTTAAAAATCATAATCCTAAATCTTCCTTTTGTCTGTACTGATCATAAGCCTTATCCAATCAAAACCTTTCTGTCGGTGCCCCACCCGTATCTGGAGTCATTGGTTTACCTGTTCCTTTATGTGTTACGGCTGGAGTTTGGTTTGTACCTTTGCCTTTTTCCATTTCCAGACTAGTTGAGGTGCGGATGTCAATGTCTTGATTTGAACACAGCCTCAAGGCACACTGCTGTGTGTAGTTGTGTGTGTGTGTGTGTGTGTGTGTGTGTGGATGGTGCTGTGTTTTCAGTGGAGAAATTACTGACCAATCTAAGTGACTGCTCTCTCCTCTCTCTCCTTACAATAAACTGACTACAACATACTGGAACACACCATCTCATTCCCTCTCTCCACTCTCCAACTCAGCCTGAGGGCGTGGCTTCAGGAGGCTCAAACAAGGCACATGGGCAGGATTGGTTCTGGACTAAAAAGGGTTCTAAATCACTATAGAACACCCTGTGATGCTACATAGAACCCTGTGACAAGGCACTGCAGCACTGTGTGAATCAGATTTCACACAGGGGTCAGAGGTCAAGGAGTAGACTTGGCAGTAGACCTGGAGCAGACATAGCCTTGGACTAGACTTACCCTAAAGGCTAAAGGTCATAGGTAACACGTGATGGCAGTGTGTTTTACAACAGAGGTGAAGTGTTCTAAGGGTTGTGTGCACTGGGGGGTGGGGTGTGTGTCACAGCTTCTGTCAATGCCTTACACACTTCCCTTCCTAGAACAGGGCACCATTTTAGACTGAACCAGAAGGGTCTGTGTGTGTCTGTCTCTATGCTGTGTCTGTCTCTGTGTGTTTCTGTGTCTGTGTGTTTCTGTGTGTTTCTGTGTGTTTCTGTGTGTTTCTGTGTGTTTCTGTGTGTTTCTGTGTGTTTCTGTGTGTGTCTGTGTGTGTCTGTGTGTGTCTGTGTGTGTCTGTGTGTGTCTGTGTGTGTCTGTGTGTTTCTGTGTGTTTCTGTGTCTGTGTGTTTCTGTGTCTGTGTGTTTCTGTGTCTGTGTGTTTCTGTGTCTGTGTGTTTCTGTGTCTGTGTGTTTCTGTGTCTGTGTGTTTCTGTGTCTGTGTGTTTCTGTCTGTCTTCGCGTGTTTCTGTGACTATATTTGCGTGTTTCTGTGACTATGAGTGTCTGTGTCATTCAGTCGTGCTCTGTTATTTACAGTGGTATTTTAATCTGAGACGTGGATTTGATTTAGAATTGCTGTTGAACGTGGATGTAAATCCTGTTAATATAGGGTGTGCTATGAGAGTGACGTGTGTTCCCTAAATCTATGGCTGTATTAGGAGTGTCTGTGAGGGAGAGGGTTTTTGCAGGCCTGTTGAACTGATCATCATCATGTAATAGTAAATCAGTGCTTTCTGTGGGTCCACGGTGAGATTTGTACGTATCAGTGGTTCGACATTGAGTGCGTGTGTGTGTGTGTGTGTGTGTGTGTGTGTGTGTGTGTGTGTGTACACTTCCTCTACAGTATATCTGCATCCTCTATGCTGAAGCTGGATCTGCGGCTGGAGTCGACTGAGGCCTCAGGGGACATGGCAGAGAGCAGAGGGTCTCCGCCTAGAGGAGACAGGGGCTCATCCATCATCATGAAGCCCAGATCGCCTCTTCTTCCCTGGGTACCCAGGAGGCCAAGGTCCCCGAGCCCCGACAGACCATCCGGGTAGCCGGGCACCCCGTCACACAAGTCCAGCGACTGGGCAAAGTCAAAGGGCTGGGAGCTGCCCACGGCCGGGTATTGGAGGGGCGGCTGGGGCTGGAGGTGAGGGGGGAGAGGGGGCAGCTGCCTGGGCTGGAGGTGGTGTGACTGGGGGTGGTGCAGGTGCTGCTGGCCCTGGGTCTGAACCTGCTGGTGCTGCTGGTGGAGCTTCTCCTCGGGGCTGGTCTCCTGTTTGACATAGGAACCCGCCAGGTCACCAGAACCCATCCCAGATGGAGAGGAGCAGGGGATGCCATGAAGACGGGCCTGCATCTCCAACTCCTACACAAGGAGAGAGGAGGAGGTTAGACCCATTGTACAGCACAGACATGTGTTGCCTGAATGCACGAGTGACCGATCGAGTTCAGCCTGAATGTGCGTGTCACCTGGATACGTAGCCACAGCTGTTTGTTGGCCATCTCCATCCTCTTGAAGTTGTTCTCCACCTCTCTCGTCCGCTGCATGTCTTTCTGCATCCTCTTAATGTACTCCACGGAGGCCCTCAGGATGGTGCCCTTATTCCAGCGCACGTCCCTGTAACAGTCCACAAGGAACCTCAGTGAGCACAGACACAGAGCCAGCAGGAGAACTAGTGAGGTGGATGAGCGGGCTGACCATCACAGAGCCAGCAGGAGAACCAGTGAGGTGGATGAGTGGGCTGACAGACACAGAGTCAGCAGGAGAACCAGTGAGGTGGATGAGCGGGCTGACCATCACAGAGCCAGCAGGAGAACCAGTGAGGTGGATGAGTGGGCTGACAGACACAGAGCCAGCAGGAGAACCAGTGAGGTGGATGAGCGGGCTGACAGACACAGAGTCAGCAGGAGAACCAGTGAGGTGGATGAGTGGGCTGACAGACATAAAGCCAGCAGGAGAACCAGTGAGGTGGATGAGTGGGCTGACAGACATAGAGCCAGCAGGAGAACCAGTGAGGTGGATGAGCGGGCTGACAGACACCGAGCCAGCATTAGAACCAGTGAGGTGGATGAGCGGGCTGACAGACACAGAGCAAGCAGAAGAACCAGTGAGGTGGATGAGCTGGTTGACAGACACAGAGCCAGCAAGAGAACCAGTGATGTGGATGAGCGTGCTGACAGACACAGAGCCAGCAGGCGAAACAGTGTTGTGGATGAGCGGGATGACAGACACAGAGCCAGCAGGAGAACCAGTGAGGTGGATGAGCGGGCTGACATACACAGCCAGCAGGAGAACCAGTGAGGTGGATGAGCGGGCAGACAGCCACAGCCAGCAGGAGAACCAGTGAGGGGGATGAGCGGGCTGACTTACAGGTCGTTGGTCTTGGGGATCATCCCGCCCAGCTCTTTAATACGGTCGTTGATGTTGAACCTCCTCCGTCTCTCGACTAAACAACAAGACAAGAGGTAATCATTAGTGGAGGGGAAACGAACGCATGGACAATCACACGATCTGAAGTGATTACAGACTTGGTAATTGCTGGCTTTGTGCAGTAGAGATGTAAAAAAGTAATTTAGAGTATTAGATGAGCTTGGACGTGAGGCAGAGTAGAATGTACTGTAGCTACAGCAGCAATCCTGCATCATATTGTGGCCCATAAAGTGCTACTGCCACACACACCATAAAAAACTACTGTCAGGAGCTATTAGACTTTAGTGCAGGAGCAGCAGAAATCTGTGGGTTAACCATCCACCTGTGGGTTGCCCTGTGTCAGCTGAATTAAAACAGAGTGTGAAAGAGAGCGAAAGAAAAGGGTGTACTTTAAACTGAGAGGTAGTAAAAAGGAGAGGGCCGTTGAGAAAGTGCACACTCAATCATATTGTATTATTAAGGGGAAAGAGAAAAGACAGAGGCAAACAGAGAAAGACAGAAACACAGAGAGAGACGGGGTAAAACTCACTCAGATTGTGGTTGTCTTTCTTCTGTCTCTCCTTGGCCATCGCACGGGCTTCTGCATCTTGACAAAAATCAAAAGCAATCAACTAACACTGTCCGCACACAACCCATAAACAGTGAAAAACAATGTCATACCTGTGGTATACGGTTTCATACACCACAGCTGTCAGCCAATCAGCACTCAGGATTTGAAGCAGGTATGGGAGCAACATGTTGCATACCAAAAACACACTTATTGGTGGTGCCATTGTCTGTTTTAGTACCTTAGCATCCTAGTGTGTTTTAATTCACTAGTATCCCCTTGTGTGTTTCTCTATTTTTTTTAATACCATAGCTTCGTAGTGTGTTTCTATATGTCATATTGTGCTCTTATTGCTTGCTGTGAATCAAAACTTGTCTCTGATAGGGTTTCCCAGCAGTGCGTGTGGCTGTGATTGGTCCTACCCGTCAGCTCTCGTTTAATGGCCAGGTTAGCAGGGCAGGAGTTGCTGGTCATGGCAATGGATTGACCGGTCATGCCTGGCCCCGTGTACACATCCAGGTGACTGCTGGATAGAGGGAGCTGGGAAGGAGACAGCAGAATGGACACCTCAATACCCACACTCCACTACAGTACCAACTACAGAGAGGAGAGTGTCAGCTGGAATGCACTGGAGATAAGAGAACATCAATCAGAGTATATTTATGGAAAATATTCTATACAAGTAAGAGTATAGCCACAGGAAATAAGCGTATATCAATAAGAGCATATCCATGGGAAATAGAAGCATTTCAATATAGACTTCCAAATAAAGATGGAATACACAGTGGTTATAGCCTATGTAGCTCAGCTGCATGAGCATAATGCTCGCAACACCAAGGTTGTGGGTTCAATTCCCACGGGGGGCAGTAAGCCCTTGAATGACTTCAATGTAAATGTAATATATCAGACAACGTATCTTGACAGAGGTGCTCACAAATGACTAGTTACTTAGCTAGGAAGCTGAATGAAGAATGGGTTTATACAAACAAGCACATCTTGCAGATGCCACTATAATGGATGATACACTATCCTAACTACACAGTGGTCCTTGATTTTAACCCTTCTGTTCCTCTCTCAATACCTTCCTTTCCAACTATTTTGGAAAGGAAAGAAAAAGGTGCAGTGGACTCTGTATATTTTCCGGAGCTGTTTATATAGGTGTGTGTGTGTCTTGTATAGGCTTTCATATTCACTGATGAAGGTTTATAAACTGAAATATAGTTGTTTTTCTTTTTTGCAATTCATGTTATCAGACGATGATGCTATATTTATGGGCTGGTGCCACATGCCTCTATAGTATTTTTTATTTATTTTCAAAAACAAGGTTAGATAACTACTTTTGTCCAAGTCTTTCCCTTTACGTTCCAGTTCTGAGAGCCCCTATAATGAACTCTGAGATAGAGAGACAATAGAATTGACTATTGTCCCATCCTTAGGGAGTTTTATGGCATCATATTGTGTGTAATCCTGGTTACCCTTCCGAGCCGAAGGAAACATTATAAACGTGTTACATGTTTACTGGCCGGCTGTAAAGAAGATAGCGGACGATAACGGGCCAATTTCACACCATGCTGCCTCTAACTGCCTCTGTTCTGAAACAATCATTGACTATCAGCCCATCTCTCTTCTAATCTCTCGGTGGCTCTTCTCTGAGCCGCTGCTTAACTCGACCAGAGCTTATCCTCCATACAGTAGATGCTGTTCTGAAGGAGGACGGTCTCTGTGTGATACCACTAGTCAAGCAGCCTTATGGGGGACATAATGATCACACATGCTGGGTCACAATAACAGAAACACTTGAGAGAATTTACAAGTGGATGCAGTTGAATAGGTCTTCTACAATACTAATGAGGCTTAGCAGATAAGAGTTAGATACCTTATCACTAACCCTACTGTAGAGCAGCCAGATCTCACACACACACACACACACACACACACACACACACACGACAATACTGGGAGGGAGCAACCGGGATTCTTTTCAATATTTGAAATGAAACAATATTTGAAATGAAAACACAAACTCTTTTGAAACAAAAACGTTTTGGTGAGCCAGATGAATACACCCCTGGTGCTCTCTCGGCAGCGTTCCCAAGCTTTCCTTAAACTCCTAGATTCCACAGATTCCAAGGAGTTTACCATGATAATCCTACTCACGGATTAGTGAATTAGTTTCATTGACTACGGGAAACTCAGTGTATAAGGTCCCATAACAGGGCTAAAACTTCCCAAAGCAAACAGAAGTGTAAGGTAACTAACCTCCATCCTGAGGGAACTAACAATTCAAATCTAAGCAGGACATATTTAAGAGGTTCCTATATTAAGTCAGACAAAAAACTACTAATAACAACAATAAAAACAAACCTTCCTTTACTGGTTTGTTCCACATGTGGTGAAGCACATCATCAAAGCAACAAGAATTCCATCGCCCTTACCAATAACACTTAGCAGCCTTTGAATGCACAGCACCATTCTATCACATGCAAACGCATTCCCAGAATGTACACCAGTTACACAAAGCTCCCAAAAGGCTAATCAACAGCCACATAGCTACATGCACACCCATGCATTTAGAGACTTGACAGTTAATTAAATCACACAACACTGAATGATCAAGAGTCAATCAAGAAAACCAGGACATCCATTCTATTCTGTCGAGACACAGAGACAAGGGGGTTTGGGTAAAGGGAAAGAAAGTATTCTAGTCCTCCCTCAAATGGCTGAAGTGTTTCCCCTCTCTGGATATTTGTCCAGACTGATCAACCTGGTTCAGGACTGTCTGGCCAGCCTGCTGGACCTGCCTTAGGCCCCATTGGTCAAGACTCTCTCCCTAATCAGAGACCCGAGGCTGGGAGTTAAAACTACCCCGGCCCTTCCCTCCCCAACCCGGGGGGGGGGGGGGCAAACTCCCCTGCTCACTGTTGATAAAGATGGGGAACGAACACATGAAGCTTTTTTTTTCTAGCCACACAGATTCACAGAGCGCAGACCTCTTACCAGCTGGATCTGTTCCCCGTCTATCACCTCCACGATGGCATACGTCTTGTTCACTTCCTTCATACTGTCCTCCTTCTCTGGGCCTGTTCTGCCTCTCACAGTTTTTTCACTCTTTCTCTCTCACACACACACACACACACTTACTTGTTCACTCGTTCCAGCCCTCCTTGGAGAATAACCTCCGTCTAACCAAATCCCTCTCTCTTCTACCTCTCCGCACCGCTTAAGTGAACTTTCCCCTAACTGGACTTTCAGCCTGTTTTTCACAAATTCCCCTCACCCGCCATGCCCCCTCCCCCTCCCCCTCCCCCTCCTCCTCCTCCTCCTCCTTCCCTCAGCTCTCCTTCGCCTGTCCTTCCCTCTTCCTCGCTTTTCAAATGCATTGTAAACAAGTTGAACTCTAACTGGTGGTGGTTTAATTGTTAATTGGGAGCAATTTATTTAAACCCAGAGCTCTGTGCTTCTGCTCTAAGACGGTCTCCAACCAAGGTCCTTTTTAAGGCCAGGAATGCCCCCCCCCCTCAGTCTCTGAAACCGCAGTCCTTCACGTCAGTCATTTAAATCAATTAAACACTTAGAGTCCTTTAAGACAACTGAAGGTTTCCCCTGGGCGTGAGGGCAGCAGCCACTATAGATCAGCAGTTATTCATTAAACACTGAGGAGCCTACGGCTAAAGGAACACAGGCCCCTAGACCACATCAACTAACAACTATTTGGATGTTTGGGAGGTTTCATACAACAGCAGCCGCAACATCAGAGGCCAGATGGCCAAAGAAGTTCTGAGATGGAACAGAAACACAGAGACCAGGGTGCAGCTAAAGACTGTCGGGTCCGGAACGACGGAACAAGGAGTTTCTTTCTGCCCTCAAAACCCAGTAAAAGCCTTGACACTAGTGAGTCGACATAATCACCCTGCTGACACACAGCAACAGGCGGACAGTCACCAAAATGAGAGGACTTAACAAAATGGGGGTGAAAGAGGACTATTAAGAAAATGGGATAGGCAGAAAGTAGGAAATAATGGCTATAGAAGGTTAGTGATTTGTACAATTCACCTAACCCACCTTGCAGAAGTGATCCCTGCAGGACGCTAGCCAAGATGAGCGTCTATGTAGCAAACCTTTTTCCAGACTATCAACAGCTACCAATATTACTATCAATATTATCAATATTACGGAAATTCTTGAAGGATTACTTTTATGTACATTTCTCTAAAATAAAATCACTTTCCCTAAAATAAACAAGTTCACAAGGAGCGGATAGCGGGGAATTTTGTTTCGCTCAGGGCAGTTCACACATGTTCACGCATGTTCACGCATGTTCACGCATGTTCACGCATGTTCACGCATGTTCACGCATGTTCACGCATGAACTTTGGTGTTCGTGGTCTCGAGTGCCTGCAGTCGTATCATGCGGTAGCATGCTGGGTGTTTAAGTAAATGACCAATGTGGTTGAAAAATAAATTGCATTACCTGTTTGTGTATAGCCTTCAATGGGTTTCACTACCAGACAGTGGGAATTAGAACTGAAAGTCAAACATTTGCAGAGAAGTAACTGGCCTGGTTGAGTCTGCGACTGCCAGGATTCACTTGTCTGACATGTTTTTACTGGCCCGTCGTTCATTTCCGACCCTGCCTTGCATAAGGACATCAACCCATCCAAAAGTGACGAACCCTTGGCAAGCTCACCAAGGTTGAGAGCTCCAATGGAGCAAGTGGAAAACGTCCGACCTGACTTGGGCTAACTGTCTGTCGGTGCGTAGTGAGCGTACTCCTCACCGTGTTAGGCATCTGGACGGGGTCAATGTACTGCTGGATGTCGTCATAGCTCGACTGCATGCTGATGATGTCATCGATAACCTCATCCATCTGTGCCAAAAACATGGAGGTAATGGCTGTTAATTCACTCCACAGTAACGCTCATTTACAATAGTGATCTCAGAAAAAAAGAGAGACCCAGGCAACCATGTTGTGCATTCAGAGTTTGTCTCCATCACAGTCACAGAATGTGTCCTGGGTTCCGAACACTGGTGGTGGATCAAGTGAGTTCCTTTTCCTATGTAATATTCAACACATTAACACGGACGTTTGAACCGATTCCCTGGAAAACGTGTTAAAAGGAATTATTATGAGTTGCACTTGAACAGTTATCATTAACTTTTTATTGAAAAGATCTGCACTTTTATTGACCACGTTTTGCACCTTGAACAACACCCTGAACCGACCTAGTCTGAAGCTTACTGGGCCTGTGGTTTGGTACACGGTTCTAGTGATGGGGTTAAATTGCTAACTGTTCCATTGAATTCACTAGTTAATTCTTCTAGTGAATTCAGGATTTTGTTAACTAGCTAACCGTTCTGGTCTGTCAAGGTTGAGGTTAACTAGTTAACTGTTTTGTTGTTTGTCTCTCAAAATCGTGGGATGCCCTTCTGAACTGCACAGCTACGGTCTTTTGCAGAACATCCCAGTGTAGTAAAGCTGTGTGTGTGGGTGCTGGAGTTCAAAGGGCTCTGTAGTTTGTTTTATCTCCTGTCATTCGTTAAACTGTAATTACTTTAGCAAGGCCATAATAGGCCATTTAAAATGCAATGACTATCAACAACAGCTAGCGAACAGCAATCTTTGGGTGACAACTGTATAAAGCTGGCCAAGGGAAGAAATGCTAAGGAGATCTGTAGGTAGGCTTTGCACGAATGCGCACATGCACACAATATGGTAGAGGTGACATTGGCTTAGTCCCATCAACCTCATAACAATGTGCCATGCTGTCATTATGAGGCCTTCATAAACTTTGAAGAGAATATAATGTATTCCATAACTCCTACCACTTTATAGACAGGCAATCCAATTATATAGGTCTATATTGCAGGGCTATATGTTTAATCACACACTGTTCAAGGCTTTATGGAATATTTGAGGGAATTTGGCCATACTTTATGACATGTCTTTTTCAGATCAGGTCAAACTCAGTAAAAATACAATGAATTACAGTTATTGTCAGATTATCAGAGCTGAGACAGGATTTTCGGTTTGTCTAGACATGAGCTTTCGAGCATGAAGGTTTTCAGATGTGTGTCTGTGGTGTTGTTTTGTTTATGTGCGTAAGTACTTGCAGCAGTGTGTTGTTTGACTGTGTGTCAAATCCATTTGTTACCCTTGGTGAGTACAGAGTCAGTACCGGTGCCTACCTCGTGAGTACAGAGTCAGTACCGGTGCCTACCTCGTGAGTACAGAGTCAGTACCGGTGCCTACCTCGTGAGTACAGAGTCAGTACCGGTGCCTACCTCGTGAGTACAGAGTCAGTACCGGTGCCTACCTCATGTCCCTCATTCTCGTGGCTGGAGCCAATGTTGAGCATGGCCATGGGGCTGTTGGGGGCGCTGTTTCCTGTGATGAGCTGCTCCGTACGGAGCCGTGGGGACTGGAGGGGAGGAGGGGCTGAGGAAGAGGCACCCTGCAGGGGCAGGGCAGGGGGAGGGGAGGGTTGCACCACCCCTGTTACTGCATGAACTGTCTGGGGGGGAGAGGAGAGATGGAGTGTGTTTGTGTTAATGAAAGAAACGGAGGGGGAGAGAGAGCGAGAAAAAAGAGAAAGCGAGAGGGAAAGAGAGAAAAGAGTGCGGTACCTGTTTGGTGGCGTAGGTGGTGGAGAGGTACTCCTTCACCTGTTGTCGCTGAGACTGGCGGATGTGATAATCTGTAGGATTCTCCAGATGAGTCTGTACCTGTGCACACAGATTACACAAGACACGGAGAGTGAATCCACCAGGTAACACAGGACAATACAAGTGAATCAAAGTGAAACCAAGTATGTAAAGATACAACACAGCTTTATTCAGCATCTTGTGCTAGTGGTCCATAGGTTATAACGCAACAGCAAGTTGATATGACAATGTTACTTTAAGACTACAGAAGACTCCAGAGTAAATCGCAACCTGCTTACTGTAGAACTACAGAAGACTCCACAGTAAATCGCAACATGCTTCCTGTAGGACTACAGAAGACACTATATTGAATCCCACCAGGATAAGACTATACAGGGGGGTAGGGCATAGAACAGGGTAGAGGAGGGTTAGTGGGTAGAACAGGGTAGATGAGGGTTAGTGGGTAGAACAGGGTAGAGGAGGGGTAGGGCATAGAACAGGATAGATGAGAGTTAGTGGGTAGAACAGGGTAGAGGAGGGGTAGGGCATTGAACACGGTAGAGGAGGGGTAGGGTGTATAAAAAGGTAGAGGGGTAGGGGTAGAACAAGGAAGAGGAGGGGTAGGGGCAGAACAGGGTAAATGAGGGTTAGGGGTAGAACAGGGTAGAGGAGGGGTTGAACAGGGTTGAGGGGGGGTTTGAACAGGGTTGAGGAAGGGTTTGAACAGGGTAGAGGAAGGGTTTGAACAGGGTAGAGGAAGGGTTGAACAGGGTAGAGGAAGGGTTGAACAGGGTAGAGGAAGGGTTGAACAGGGTAGAGGAAGGGTTGAACAGGGTAGAGGAGGGGTTGAAAATGGTAGAGGAGGGGTTGAAAAGGGTAGAGGAAGGGTAGAACAGGGTAGAGGAGGGGTTGAACAGGGTAGAGGAGGGGTAGGCTCCATCGACTTGTCCTCATTCTTTCACATCAAAGAGCAGAGATCAGCGTAACAGATTCCTTCTGCTCCTACTACTCTAAGACCCTGGCCTGTTATTCCACTACGGTAATCATTAGTGGCTGACTGTGTGTGTAAGTTCATGGATAGGCTTTTTACAGTTGATGTATATTCAAGAGTGTTGATGAGACAACTCCCGGGTCACACAGGACAGTGAGAACAATCAGTAGCCAGGACTGGAGGAGTGCTCTTTACTCCACAGCACACAGGCAACCAAGGGAAGATTCCACACCAGTCGGAGGAAGTTCATATCTACACATAACCCTGAACAGCCACCTTCACTTCCCCCAGGAGTAACACAAACAAACACACAATGCACAGATGGTGAAAGAGACCAGTATCGACACTCCCCTCACACAGACTTACACCCAGATAAGAACATTCACAGGAATGTGTGGAATCAGGCAGACCTTTATCTGTTCGCCTCTGACAATACAATATCTTACTCTCCTGTCTGTCATCTCCACACAAGCACACACACACACACACA
>JACXGJ010010883.1:0-20952 GCA_016801105.1 Esox niger | reverse complement strand
TGTGTCTCTCTCTCTCTCTCTCTCTCTCTCCCTGTGTGTGTCTCTCTCTCTCTCTCTCTCCCTGTGTCTCTCTGTCTCTCTCTCTCTCCCCACCCTCCACCATTGGCTGGTGTTTTTATGAGTGAAGTCATCTGAGAAACAGCTGCTGGCTGCCCACTGTCTGTCTCCCAAGGCCTTTCAGCAGCACCCTTCTATATCTCATCCAAACACCAAGCTTCTCTCCTTACTCTGACATGTTAGTCATTTAGAATACGTATTATGCCCTCTTGCCTCCACCTTAAGGGCACTGACTGTGGGGATACCACTCATAGGGTCAGTGGGGACTATACAGATTGCATATCATTCAAACTTGACCACGACCACATCCACCACTAAAATGCACTTCATGCTACATCTTCCCCTTGAATCGACTCAGGTTACATGAAAATGGCCCCCGGTCATAGAAGAAACGAAGGGCTATTGATTCCTCCCTTTCTTGCGTCCAGTTCATTAAAGGGTTTGACGGTCGTTAGGGCCAACGTGATTATTGCTTAGCAA
Source organism: Esox niger (assembly GCA_016801105.1). Lineage (NCBI taxonomy): Eukaryota > Metazoa > Chordata > Actinopteri > Esociformes > Esocidae > Esox > Esox niger. The sequence continues at coordinate 20,415 of JACXGJ010010883.1, read as the reverse complement.
CGGAACAGAGGTGGTATTTTGGCAGCAGCACGTCTGGTAAAGCCATCCCGAATCAGATGGGCAACATTATCCGCCGTGACCACTGCCTTTGACTTTATAGCATTAGTAAGTCCTTGTTTTGCTTCTGGCGATTGTGGACGTCTTTATTTGCATGATGTAGTGTGTGTGAGCCATGCTTTAATGCAGAGTGTTCTCTTTCTGCGTGTGCGTGTGTCATCCCAGTCTTTTCAGGATGCGGTGGGTAAAGATGAGGCTCCTCCAGACTCCCTGATGAGCACCATCTTCTCTCACTTCGACCCTCTGTACAAGTTCCACTCCGGCTTCCTCAGGGAGGTGGAGCAGAGGCTGGCCCTGTGGTGAGATTGCACGACATCCCGGACGACTCGTCCTCCGTCACGCCCAGGCTTTTCCATAGTCCAGGCCTCAGTCTGCTTGAGACCTCATTACTGAGGTTCAGTACAGGGCCCGTTCATGGCCTGGCCTTTGTTTAATGAGCGGTATTGGCATTCAGTCCCCGAGGTGTCGCCACGGAGACGCACCTCCTCGAGTCCCCGAGGTCGTAGGCGGGGACTCAAAGCACTGCTCTTTCCTTTAGCCGGTGGGTTTCTCTGCTGTCCCCTTTAAGATGCGGGCCCCATAGCAGCAGTCTTGTGGGGATCCGTGGGTCCAAGCCGGCGGACTGTCACGACTGCCGACGTCACACCGCAGTGATGGGCGTCGCGTCTAGCCTAAGGAGCAGGAGATAAGCTACAGGAAAGACCTGACTGGGTGTCTCACTGCAAATATTTCCGACCTCTGTGGCAAAGGCAAACGAGACAACTGACTACGAAACACAGGCGGCTGTAGCTAGCTAGCGCCTTTACTGTTTTACATATTCAAACTAGGCATGTGGTGGAGTTATTTTTATCTGGGCAGGTAATGGGATGTGTGCGTAAACAAGGGTTGCATTTCAATTGCATGACCTCATTTTATTCCTCTCTGGGTTTGCCCTGTACTGTGTAGGTGGGCGTGTAGGTGGGCGTGTAGGTGGGCGTGTAGGTGGGCGTGTAGGTGGGCGTGTAAGTTAGTTGTTTTAGTTGGTGTCCAGGTTAGGGGTTTAGTTGGTGTCCAGGTTAGGGTTTTAGTTGGTGTCCAGGTTAGGGTTTTAAAGGAAATTGTTAAGGGGGTATGGGTCCAAATTCTGCTCTAAAGGTCACTTGTTCATGCTCAGGGGAGACCCCTGCTGGTAGTGTCCTGTGTTGTCGTTAAAGGATATTCATTTTACTTGAAGGCCATTGGAATATTTTTGCCTGAGTGCAAGAGCTCACATGAATATGAAATATGGTTTCAAGTGCTTCCTCAAAAGCCCACAGCAGAACTCTGATTGCACACACCCAGGCACAACACTCCTTCAGAGAGACAGGCCTGATGTTTGTTGTATTTTCTTAGGGAAGGGCGCTCCAATGCCCACATTAAAGGAGACTACCAGCGCATCGGGGATGTCATGCTAAAGAACCTACAAGGCCTTAAGGTATGAGCTTCATGTTCTGTCGTTGCAATTTTTGGGTTCCAATACTCTGACTCCGGGTGCTTCTCCTAGCGTCCTGTGTTTTTGTTGCTTGTGAGAGACTTTTTTTTGGTACAAATTCTCTTCTAGCCACTGATGGCCCACCTCCAGAAGCACTCCGAGGCCCTGGTGGAGCTGGAGAAGGCGTGCCGGGCCTCCCGCCGCCTGGAGGTGCTGGTCCGTGACTTTGAGCTGCAGAAGGTGTGCTACGTCCCCCTCAACGTGTTCATCCTCAGGCCCCTGCATCGCCTCACACACTACAAACAGATCCTGGAGCGTCTGTGCAAACACTACCCGGCCACGCACGTGGACTTCCGGGACAGCAGAGGTAACCGGTACCGTTCCGGACCTGATCGGTGCACCCGGCGCGGCCCCGGTCCGTAGAGCGGCCGCTCGCTGAGTGACGTTTTTAACGGAACGGCCTCCCTCTCCCCCAGCTGCCCTGGCCGACGTGTCGGAGGTGGTGGCCCAGCTACACAGCGGCATGATCAAGATGGAAAACGTCCAGAAGCTTCTGGAGCTCAAGAAGGATTTGATCGGCGTGGACAATCTGGTCACCCCGGGCAGGGTGAGTTGTGGGAGAAACGGAGTTGTTGGTCGGTCTCATCCTGAGATCACTGGTTTGACTTTGGATGTTGTTGTTTGTGTTTTTCAGGAGTTCATCAGGTTAGGCTGTCTCAGCAAGCTGTCTGGGAAAGGCCTTCAACAGCGAATGTTTTTTCTGGTAATGTCTGCAATGCAGCAGGTTTCTCTGCCCTCGTGAATGGCTTATTAAATTGATTATACAGTCCAGTGAACTGACAAGATAGACAGCTTTGAAAAGTCACCCTCTCTGTTTGTCTTTAGGTGGGCCTTTCTAGAAATGTCCATTTAACACAGTATTCCCGCTACACAGATGTTATCTTAGATCATCTAATGAGACTGAAACTAATAATAATCGCATTAGAGAGAGATTGAAAGCTGTCAAGCACTGTTTAGAGCAGGTGCTCTCATTTAATAACAAAGCTAAAGAGTTCTCTCTCTTGCTTTCCTGAGGATGTTGAAGTATTAATAATCTGTTAATGATTGTTGTGGCCGTTTTCTTCCCTTCGTGACGACAGTTCAACGATGTCCTCTTGTATACGAGTCGAGGGATGACTGCAACCAACCAGTTCAAAGTCCACGGGCAGCTTCCTCTCCATGGAATGACAGTAAGCGTCTTACTTCAAGCTTCCTGTTAAGCCTGCGGCCAAGTGCCCTCATGTAAAACTCTGCACACTAGAGAACACTGAGTACAGTAGCCGCCACATGTTTATAATTATTAACCGGGAATGCACCGATGTGCCTCTGTACCTCCCCGGCCATCTGTCTCTATCTTTAATTCCTCTACATCTCTCTAACTTCACTGCTTTTCCCTTTCCCTCCATGACACACGCAGGGCCTCTCTCTCCCACAAGCAGATGTTCCCTGTCCTGCCTCGTGTGTTAACTGGCTGTGTCTGTGTGTCCCCAGATCCGGGAGAGCGAGGACGAGTGGGGTGTGCCCCATGCCTTCACCCTGGTCGGGCAGCGCCAGTCCGTAGTCGTGGCAGCAAGGTGAGGCCGCTGTCCGGAACCGGTTAGATTCTGGGAAAGTCGTTGAATAACCGCGGCACAACGCCTGGCTTTCATATTAGCTGTGGCACGAAGAGGTTCAGAATAAGATGGTTGTTGAGTCGTCTGGTGACCAGTAACCTAAGCTTCAGATTTAAACAATGAGGACTTTGTGTAATTCCAAATAAACATTAATTATTAACACTGCACACTAACTGTGAAATATTGATCAGGTCATGCTCGACCCTGGCAAATAAAAATGTAGATTTCCGTTTTGAGTGTCAGTCTGTGGTTTCTGCTGTGTTTGTACATTAGCTCCAGTCTGCGGGTATGGCTGTATCCACTGCGTTTTCGGTTCGAGCAGCTGTGAATTCTGCCTCTTTCCCTCTCCCTCTCTCTCCCTCTCTCTCGGCATTTCTCCCCTCCAGTTCCCTTTCTGAGATGGAGAAGTGGATGGAAGACATTAAGATGGCCATTGACCTTGCAGAGAGCAGCAACGGTCCTACCTCTGACCTCCTTGCCAGCAGTCTGACTGATAACAGTAAGTAGGCTTCTCCCAATAAAAAGGTATCTTTAATAAACCAAGGGTATTGACCTCAAAGTGTGAGTTAATCATTTATTAATCACTGTTCCCTCATGTATCAACATTTGCTAGTTATCGATAACAAAAAATTGTGCTGCCACTACTAATCTTTTAGTGACTGGTGCAGTTTCACACCAACAGATGGACTTGCCACTGGTCGGCACGTCAGCATTATCTGATATAAGTACACAGCACAGGACATTTAAGGGAGCGTAAAAATGTGTGAATTACTATGTCAAGAACATTTTCAAAGGTGGGAATGATGATTAATAAATAGAGAGCAAAATGTTAGGAAGTGCCTTTATAAATGGTTTATAAATGCCTTATGAATTGTTTATTACAGACCCTTAAAATAAAGTGGTACCTTCTGCTCTAGAATCGGGCATAAGCCTTGGGCACCGTATGGAAAAACTTGCAGTGCATCTAAGAAAATCAGCTTCTCCCTTTACAGATTCTACTGACTGCTAGATACTCTTCAGAGTGAATTGACAACCTTTTTAATCAGTATAGAGCTTGAATGTCATTCTCTTAGTGTAATTATTTTCTTATGTTAAATATCTGTATTAACAAACAAAGCCACTGAAGCACTGTGCAACTATTGATCAGGTTTTACATGTAGGGTCCGTTGTTCCCACGCTCTCTCGTGGATGTCTGTTATTAACCGCCTCCTGAATTTCCCAGAATCCCCAACAGAGGACTCCTGTCAGGAGGCTGAGTCCGAGGATGACCTGACGGCGTCGCGCACCTCCCTGGAGAGGCAGGCCCCTCACCGTGGTAACACCACAGTGCACGTGTGTTGGCACAGGAACACCACCGTGTCCATGTTGGACTTTAGTGTTGCCGTGGAGGTACCAGAACCAGCCGTGTCCTGCTTCATCTTCTCCCACCTCTGTCTGTCTGTGTGTCTTTCTGAGTATTTGTCTGTTTCCTCTCCTTATTAAATGGGCTTCTCTCCCTTGGGAACAGTGTCCTCCTATGACACCCTGTCTCAGTGACCTGGGTCATTACGACAATATATTACCTTACTGCTTTGTCCTCAAGCGGTTTGTACTCCCATTTCTTGCTTGGTATGCCCCTTTGGATCTCACCGGGATGTGAAAGTAGAAGTTTTAAAAAGCCAAAGGAGATTCTAGAAGTTGCTTTGTTTTTCCCTGTTATGCTGTAGCTTCCACAGAGAGCAGACCAGATGTTAGCGTGAGTTGGGCTAACTACAAGGACACTGTTCTCATAATGTGCCCTCTGTGGCTATTTCTCTGGTTTAGTCTCCTTATCTCTACTGTTGCTTTTCCGCCTGGTTGTGCTCTCCTTGTCTCTCTTTCACAGCCTGGCCTGGACTCAACGTCAGCCCCCTTGTGTTCAGTCCCTGTGTTCAACCCCAGCAGTGCATGCCTGTGTTTACACCTACTTAGTCTTTCTGTCTCTGTCCTTCCCTCCCTCTCTCTCTCTCTCTCTTCTGTCTGTCTCTCTTCTGTGGGTCTGTCTGTCTGTCCTCTGTGGTAGAGGACCCTAGTCCGGTCAATGATTCAGGGGCCTCCCTCTCAGGGCCCAGCAGTGGCCAGGGACCAGTGCCTCTGTCTGTTGTCTGCTGGTACCGAGTTCACAGCCTCTCCTTTAGTGATTCCTGCAGGAGTCTAGAGGTAAAGAAGCCGGAAAGAGAGCAGAGGCCTCCCCATCGCACTGTAGCATCATCATCACGCTAGAGCCTTGTTGGTAAAAGGTGTTATGTTTTTGTAACACTTTTTACCAGTAAAGATCTGCTAAACAAGTGAGATATTTAGGTTAGCCTACAATGGCGGAGCTGTATGGCTAAGTTAGTGAAGCATGGCGCCTGCAATGCTACGATTGTGGTTTTCATTTACGAGGACACCCGTATGTAACTTTTACGGACGCATGACTGAGTCGCTGAATCAGGGCTTGATTGGGTGTACATCCCAGCTAGCACATTTGATTCCTCTGAAGAATTTATGTTATTTTTTTTTCAAATTGCTTGATGGAATTATGTAATACATTTGGTGACCTCTAAAGCTGAACAGTTTGTAAACATTCTGAGAATCGAGGTGATCATTTTGCTTGTACTGGCAATTTTCTTTATTTTTTTTAGGTTGCAGGGAATTTTTGGAAAATCATAAAAAATCATAAATTGGACTTTCACAGATGCACTATATGGAAGTGGTCCCCTGCTACCAGGAGGAACCAAGAATATATGCAGAAACAAGAATAGAGTTTTTTTGATAATAAATCATTTGAGCATTACTAAAGTGTTATTGTGTTTAATGGAGAGTTTTGTTAATTTTCTTATAACATCACTTTAAAAACCATGAGGATAGCTGTAGGAAAAGTTAGGCTATATACTGAAATAACTACACAACTTTCCTGAACTTTCTGTGAACATTTTGAGAAAAACAATAAATAGAAAAAAAGGATAGACTTAGATAAATTATTAACTTTTAAGTTAAATGTAATGGGGTTTGCAAAATAATCTATGGACAATCATGTTCTCACCACACTGTCAGAAATGGATGTGCTAGCTGGGAGTATACAAGGATTATCTGAAGTTTACAACAAATGCTTCTTATCACCACTAGATGGCAGTTGATCTTTGTCTGTGACCATAAAGGTCAGTGTTAGTTCAGTGACTAAACTCTTGCTGGTTAAAGGCTGTCTGTTTATAGCTGTACTTAACTCAGATAAACCACTGTTAAGGATGGACAGGGGCCCCAGGCTTAATCACAGTAGGTTTATATACACAGCTGACAGTACAGCATATGCATTTAGTTTCCTCATATGTTGTATTTTGGTACGGCCCCTACTGTATTTTTTTCTGTCACGTTTTCTTTTATTTAAAACATAGAAATGAAGTTCACTGACTTGTAAATCGTTATTCTGCTGTAGAATCAGCTGTCAGGTAACCTGCTGAGGAAATTCAAGAACAGTAACGGCTGGCAGAAGCTTTGGGTGGTCTTCACTAACTTCAGCCTGTTTTTCTACAAGACCCACCAGGTGAGGGGTAGAACCATCTCTTATTCATCCAAATCTGTCTGAGTACACTATAGTACTTGATGAAAACCATCAAGTTTCTTGCCCTGTCCTTGTAATCTTTCTCACAGTGAGCTGAAGGGTCACTCAGATTCTAATGGCCTATTAATATACACAGGAGTTATCGGTGGTTTGTAATATTGGTAGTTAAACTTCTTATGAAACAAAAGGGAATAGTAATGTTGCTGATCAGAGCGGCATACCTACAGTTTAACATGTTCCACCAGAATGAGTAACTTGTTACTGTTGCTGAGGTGGTAACTAGCCAAATACTACAAATAAAAATGACCAATTGCTGTGAAACATGCCAATCTACAGGCCAATAACAAAGGCTAATTTTTTGGGACAATATGGTGAAAATATTAGGAAGAATTAAACAAGCTAAGCGATTGAGCTAAAGTTAGCTAGCTAAATTAAATGCTTGTATTGTGAATTCTTAAGTCAGCGCTCCGTCTCTGAGACGATCGACACATTTGAGAACAGAACTTTCTAAATGTGCTTTGTGCTTGTTATGATCCTCGTTTGCCTGTGAAGTCCTGAAGTACAGGACGATCAATGGGATGTATGAATGTAAACGCCAGAAGTACAGCTATGATTGCTGGGAAGACATTCCTCTTGCTCCGTGATCTTTTACAGAACAGCGAGGACACTACATTTGTGTCCCACCACTCTGTGGAATGTCAGATCTGTATGCCACGAACGGGAGTTATGCACATCCGTGCCAGTTAATCTGTTCTCAGTACTGACACATTTTCCTGGAACCCATTAGAAACACCATTGAATGGGTGTGCGTGATGTTGAATGTTATCATCAAGAAACATGAGTGATGTCAAGTGTAACAGTAGTAAAATTAATTAGCGCTGCGAAATAGCAAAAGCTTAACTGCTTGTTCCACTTCCCTGTCTATAGGACGACTATCCTCTGGCTAGTCTCCCTCTGTTGGGCTACTCCGTCACCATCCCCACTGAGTCGGAAAACATCCACAAGGACTACGTTTTCAAACTGCATTTCAAATCACACGTCTACTACTTCAGATCCGAGAGCGAGTACACCTTTGAGAGGTACAACATATTCAGCGTCTATATGGGTAGTTGTCCCCAGGATGTCACTGGGCGGTGTGAAACCCTCTGTGTATTTCCATCCCTACAGGTGGATGGAGGTCATTCGCAGTGCCACAGTCTCTGCCAGCCGCATTCTGAGCCGGAAAGAGACTCATCTTTACTGATCCAAAGAGCAGGGGCCTCTCCATGCCTCTGGTCCCCACGGCAACCTCCCATAAGAGTCTCTCTGGCACCGCCGTTGACGTCGTTGGACTCCGTTCATTTCCTTTTCTACATGTATATCTGGGACATGTGTACATTGAGCAGGTTCCATGCACAATCCTGGTGCTTTTTAATGCTTTAATGGTGACATGTCCGCTGGTTTAGACTGCATCAGAGACTGCATTTTAAACATTTTTACTCTGCTCTGAACCTCTTTTTGTAGGATGTCATTTTATACAGTTTTCTAATGGTCTGAAAACCACTTACTATACTTCTGGTTTTACATATTGTCATTGGATTGTTTTTATGGTGGGGAGATGTTGATACAGTGATAATGCATTTTTAAACTTTGTTTGCATACCTGGTTAGAATATCACTTCAACCTCAAGTTTTTTTGTGTCCTTGTTTGTTTTATGGAGAGAAAAAACAGAGAGCTGCTTAGAAACAAAAACAGCTTGAGTGCCAAACATTGTCCTAGATGAGAAGTATTTCTCCCTCTTCAAGGGACCCCCATCCATTCCATGTATTTGATCTGTTCCAGAACCAGCACATCTGATGAAACTTGTCAGCCCATCATCAAGCCCTTAATTAGTGAATCAGCTGTGCCTCTTCAGGACTTTAGCCAATTGTAAAATGCCTGGGGGTCCCTGAGAAGACCTAGGTCCTAAACTTTATAATGCAATTCTGTTAGATTGTTGGTAAGGATAATTAAATGTTTCAAAACAGGACACTTTTTTTGCTTTTATAAGAAGTCTCTGGGAAATATTAGAGACCTTGTGAAATTGTGGATGTAAGATCTAATAATATTTTGTTGTATTACTGACATAACTCTAGAAGTATAAAGTAATCAGGGTTTTTACCATCACCACTAACACCAATTACTGTTGAGCGAATATTCCTGTTACATGCTGATCTTTGTTATATGGACTCTTCCAAGGGTATTCTGAAGACTATTATATTCCACCCTGAATTGTGTGAGAAATGTGAGACATGTTCATAATCTGTGTATTATGAAGGAAACTTTATGGGAAAGCTTTAAAGAATATGTGTGAAACAAAATATTAACTTTCTGTTCCAAGTGTCCTAGCCCTCACTGGACTAGGCTGCCTACTAAAATGGATGTAAGGAGACCTTGATGAGAAACTTAAATGGATATATGCATTTGACGACAGGGTTGATGCAATGTAGCATTCGAGAGGGGAAAACTTTTTTTTTCCTTATTGTGAGAATGCTGTGTTTTCACAGAAAACAGAAGGTTCTTTGGAAATGAAAGCAATAAAAACCTAAATTGACAGTTGTTCTGGATTCTTTGCATGGTCCACGGACTAGTTGAAAGATGGGACTGACTGTAAATACTTTTGACTGCTTTCACTTAACAAATGTGTTTCTGTTAGTCCAATAGATGGCGTCATTGCTCAGCATCATAAGGCTGGTGTCATTGTGATCGTCAATTAATACAAGCCCGAAAATATTGGTTTATTGTATTAAAGGACAACATTAAGTAATTTCTGCCTAGTTTAAAACGTTGCAGCCTTATTCTAGACTTCTTCGTATATTGCAATAATACACTTATGGGGTATGATAACTAACATGCTTACTAGATCAAGGGGGATCAAGTTAGCTTTTTTTCTACATGCTTAGACGTGGAAAACGATCTCCCATTTGTCATATTATTGGAACAATGGTTACAGGACATTCGTAGCTACTCAAATAGAAAGTGGAATGGGTAGGCCTTTGTAAATAAGTGGAGAGGGGAGGAGTGTGGACTTGGCCCGCCACTGTTTCCAGGACGAAGCACGCAGATTACGCCTTCTGTCTGGCGTCTCGTGCACCGACGATAGGGAGACCTAGGGACAGCGGTAATGAGACGGTGACAGCACCGAAGAATAATGGTTTATAATGAGAGCAATAACTCAGCGGGCAATATAACCGATGCGGGATAACAGAATAGGCAACAACTTTCACTAGTAATTGTTGCAAATTATGAAATCAAAAAGCCAAGATGAACCATCACAATATGATCCAGTTTCAAACTCAAGGTGCGCACTAGCGTGGACGGCGAAACAGAAAGGCCGGCTGATGAATTCAGATGTTACTCTTCTTTGACGTTTTAGCAATTGATAAAGAAATTAATGAAAGGCAGAACTCGAAAATGTCTGTTCCAGTACATCCGGAGACCAGGAAATTTACAAGGGGACTAAGTAAACCTGGCACTGCGGCTGAACTAAGGCAAAGTGTCTCGGAGGTTGTCAGGACGTCCGTACTAGTTGTAAGTACTCCATTTCTATACGTTCTTTCTAAGCTCTGAGGTTGACACACTATCAAGCAACTCTCCGTGGATGCGTTTGCCCAGACAATCCAATTCACAAAAGAATTCTGTCAGATCATACGTGAAAATATCCGATTTTGATAGACCAATCAATTGAGAAGAATTGGCTAAACGCAGATGTTTCGCTGAACCAACCACTTCATTGCTGATCGTAGTAAACATGTGGTCAAAACCTAGTTTCATATTTGTTATATGAATAATCCTGTTGGCCTACATCTGCTTTTAAAGAGTCTACCAAACATGAATTTAACTTGTATTTATGAATAACCATAAGGCTTTAAATGTGCCATCTATGCTGGTATGCATGATTCTCTTAAAGAACAAGCATGAGCATACAACAGTGCGTCTCAATGGGAAGCAAAACAGTATTTGAGTATTTGAACTCCATGTTTAATGCTTTTTATACTAATATTTACACATACTGCATGTATGTGTATGTACACATGTATGTGTATATACACATACTGCATGTATGTGTATGTACACATGTATGTGTATGTACACATACTGCATGTATGTGAATGTACAAATACACTTGCAGACACGACACACACACACACACGCTTATACAGTAGGGTATTTGTTTTGTGTTGTTCAGAGTAATTGTTCCAAGTTAATGAAAGTTGCTAGGTAACCGAAACTAACACCATCCAGGCTCTATGTCAGGGAAATGGAATCCTGACTCAAGATCCCAGACTTAGAACCACACCTTCATATTATTTATTCATTTTCTCTCATGGATCTAAGCCAGAGCATTCTGGATGAGGAGGAGATGAGGGATATGAAAAATGTGTTTAAGAAGGAAACCGTTGTGATTATGACTGAATTGGAACTACTCCCATGTGGAGAATGCAGCGTAGGCCTGGCCTGGATATAACTGCTTCAGGAATATCATTTAACGTCCTCTAGCTAGTGGCCATTCACTAACCAACATACAGTATGGGAGGAGGCATGGAACACGAAGTATAGCTCTGTTGTTCTGGTGAAGGGCACGTGGAGACCCTCGGAGTGGGAATGAAATGTGATTGTACGTGAGGCCACCATCCACACACGCACATACTCTACACACACATAAACACACACATAACTTGGAATTCATTCCTCCATGAAAGATGTAAATGCCCTCGGAAGGAGAGAAGGATCTCTCTCAGCAACATAAAGGACAGATTGTGATGGATCCCTTAATCGTGAACAATTGTATTTCAGTCTGCGTTTAAACCCAAATGTCATATTGAGCTGAGCAGATCTACTTTGGTTGGTAGATACTGAGCAGATCTACTTTTGGTTGGCTCAGACTGATCACGGGTCAGACTAATTTGTTGTGTTTTGGAGGCTGTTTGGGATGTTTTTGATAGAACACTGTGGGTAGAGCCCCTTTGTTTATTGTTGCAGGGGAGAGATGTTCCAGTGGACCGGGCCATCACTCAGATGTCCCTCGGTGTCTATATGCATGTGCATCTCTCTCTGTCTCTTTCTGTCACTTTCTGTCTCTTTCTGTCTCTCTCTGTCTCTCTCTGTCTCTCTCTGTCTCTCTCTGTCTCTATCTGTCCCTTTCTGTCTCTCTCTGTCTCTCTCTGTCTTTCTCTGTCTCTCTCTGTCTCTCTCTGCGAATATCTTCAGAATCACCGTCATTAGCTTTGAATGTGTGCTGCTGGTGTTGGTGGCAACCATTGATACAAAACAGGACTTTGCACTCTCTCTGTCTCCTTTTTATTCGAATAGAACAGAAATGCACTTGGCCCCATTGGACAAGATTCCTATCAGTGAAAGTGCTCTATCCTTATTTGGAAACGATCCACTCAGATGTACTGTTCGGATGCAGTTAACCCATCTACGGCAGCTGGAACGAATCCGTTAATGTACACGTGCTCGAAACAGCCCAGGGTGGATGTGAGATTTTATTCATTTGTCCATGTTGCGTTTCAGCTAACACTGATCTCTTTAGAAGAGAAGCCTCACTGGGTGTGAATGAGGGGTGACATATTCCACAGCCTTCAGCCTCATTATACGGTCCAGACCATTGTGAAAGCAATGCGAGGAACATCAGTATAGGTCAGAACCTTCTTTGTTTGTCTCAGAAGGCAATGGAGAAATCAGATGCCTTCTAAACTGTTTGGCAGGTGGCATTTCCTGCCTCAGTCAAACTGACCATCCGAGAATCAACAAACAGTTAAGGCTCTCATCCGTTCACAACCCGTGTAATTGTCCATTTCCCTCATCTGCTCGTTCGCCCTCGCTCGCCCTCTGTTGCCCTCCATTATGCTTCCTCTTTAGTCCTCATTGCTAGTAACAGTCACTGTTATCATTCGTTTTATGAGCGCTGGAGTCATCGGCGCGTTCCATCAATCCACATGTTCCTATTCAGGCGTTCGACTGCACCTGCAATGTTGCCTTTCTTCTGTTCTCTTCATCTGTTCCTGTGTTGGACCAGAGGGGTGAAATGGCATGCATGCTACATCACACAGATGCCTCAGGTGGTTGCGAATGAGGCCATGCCACAGACAGAGGGAACATTGTTTCCTGTGTAATTTCAATATAAATTGGACTGGAGTCTGTACTGAATAGGTCAGTTTTGTGATAGGCCACTTCATAGTGTCCTGTCAGCCACAATGTATGCCATACTGTGTTAGGATTACCTGGAGTACTTTTCCTACCTCTTCAAAATGGCACTACGGTAAAATACAAAACGTATTTAATCTATCCTAATGTTGTGTGGACTGCCCGAAAAATTGTTTGTCTCTTGTCTTTTTGATGTACTCATGACTGTGAGTGACTGTGGATAAATGCCATGCTCTTTTCCTGTTGAGGTTGGCCCTGTGAGACTTTTGGATAAATGATGCTGTTCCCTGTCAGAAGGCATGCTGATTGGTGGACTGGTAAATGACTGATCCTTGTTATGAGTGCTGATTGGTGGACTGGTAAATGACTGATCCTTGTTATGAGTGCTTATTGGTGGACTGCTATATGACTGTTTCCCGTCAGGAGAAGTGGTGATTGGTGGACTGCTAAATGACTGTTCCCCGTCAGGAGAAGTGGTGATTGGTGGACTGCTAAATGACTGTTCCCCGTCAGGAGAAGTGGTGATTGGTGGACTGCTAAATGACTGTGACATCCACATGCTGTATCCCACTAGGCCGGTCAGGTGATTAGTGGCTTGTCACTGTTGTCCAGCAGAGCAGGCTCTAAGCTGCTTGGTCACACGCACTCTCTCCGATATCCCTTCCTCTAATGCAGTCAGGCCTGCAACCACACAATGAGGACATAATACAAGGCTGCCTGAGCCTGACTTCACTGCTCATAAAGGTCATATTACCAAAACACACACCAGGCTGGTGGTACAATACAAACGTGGGTTGACCTATTATTTAATTATAGAGAGTCTCACAAATCAACTGCATAATTGCCAGTCGAACACAAACAACGATGATGGGTTGAGTGTAAATTCAGTCCTGGTGGTACAGATGGTAAGACAGAGAGCCTGATAATGCATGAGCCTGCTTGAGCACTAAGAGGCCCACGCTCTCCTTGATGCTGGGGTTTGTCAGAGGCAATATGAACAGACCAGCTGTACCTTACAGCACTGACCAAGCCCTGGTAACATCTTAGTTTGACAAAGGTTCTGTGACATCAGCGGTAGATGAGCTATTAAACCCAGCGTTGGGTCGTAGCCTGTGGAATTCATTAGCATGTGTTCGCCTTTGCCTCAGGTCCATCTAATGACTGTGATCCTGGAAGAGGTTGGGAAATGGAGGCGTTTAGAGGCGGTGTTTTTTCTCAGATACATGCTCTCTGCTAGATTAGTGCACAGGACAGCCTAGGTATTAGGAATATAAGGGCTAACTTCTTGTTTTTTGCTAGAACACAGCAGGAGTGCTTCTTTCTGTTTTTCAATATTTAAATGTCAGAGGGGTTTGCACATGAATATTTGAAAGCTATTCAACTACAGTGGAAACCTTTAAAGTCTACATGACACATATATGACCAGTGAAGTGTGTGTTGTGGTCTGGAAGCTTTAGGAAAATGAGGAATAAGACACCCAGAGGGATATCTATTAAAATGGTCTGCATGGCACAAGGCATCGTTCTTGGCAGAGGAGGTTTTAATCCAAACCAGAGCCACCACTCTACCATCAAGGTCAGACAAGAGATACTTTAGAGGTCCTCAGAAGAGTTCTGGGGGCAGAGGATATTGGGACCATTGTACTGAAGTGTACTGGGGATAATTTTTAACTGGTGCTTATCAAGTATACTTTTTTTCAGTTCTCTGAATTATTGTTGCTAAGGTATATATACAGTATATTATCAAAACGTTTACCTGTTAACTACATAAATATACGGTTATTTCATTTATGAGGGATTTGCTCATATACTCTTTGTCAACCAATTACATTCAGCAGCCATTTCGGGGATCCCTGCATTAGAGCAGTATATCTAGAAAGCAAGAAGCAATGTTCTGCTATCCTGGCTGTACATTTCCTGGAGTCCTCTGAATCCTAATCACATTTAAGTTATCTAATTCAGGCCATATATTGTAGTACATTTTGTAGCAAAAAAGTATTTGCGCTCTTCCTAAAATTAAGAAGGTTAATGAAGATTATGTTGACTCTAGGAAGTTACTGGTAGCTCTGGAACTCCGTGAATGTAGTAATATGACGAAATCGAACGATCTCTCAAAGACAGATTTTGTTTACACTCTTGTGGATTTTTGCTCTGATTCTTGTCACTTGCCATGAATGTCTATGTTGACAGCTAACCAGAAGAGATTGAGATTGTTTCCAAAACAGAATCACATTCAAACCTGACACTCACATGGAATCCAGAGGTTCTGTGGATGGTTGTTTAACCATTTCCTGTTGAAACAATACATTTATAATACAAATACTAATTCTCCTTTGTTTCCCACCTCTTCTCTCCCACAGTATATTGTGTTCTCTGATGTTGTTGGGCACAATAGACCATTGATTTCTCAGCTAAGCCTGGGATTCCATTTGTGTACTGATTTAAAGGGACCATCGGGAATTGCTACATACATTTTTGGAACTGTAAATGTACAAAATGTTTTTCATTCTGGAATAATGAAATGAATAAAGGCCTTGTGGACTGTATTACCCAATCTGAACTGGATTAGCTTGTTTTACAACAATGTTTGTTAAACAAAGTTACTGTAAACAAACAGTACAGCCTCAATATTTTTCAAAATATAATTGTTAGCATTGATAGTCCCTCCCCGATCCCATGAATTTCATTGCTAACGTTTCGTCAGCCCAATCCCGATTTTAAGAGAACAGGGGTGGGGATGCCCCTGAGTTATTGTTTCTACTGCTGATTCCAGCTTTAATGGCTCTTATGTAATTGTGCCTGGTGAACCAGAAATAAGTCTGTTTGGACCAGAGGTGAGAGAATGGAGCAACTCTTTCCACTTGCCAGCTCTATGAGCGAAAACAGTAAACTAATGTCTCTGGCATGCTCTGCCCCAAAATCTATAGACCCTGCCCAAACAGGAAGTGCCCATGACTTCCTGTCTCTCATCTCCTTGTGGGAGTAGAGAGCCCTGAAAGTTCTTAGATAAAGGTAGCTTCCCATAGCTGGACTGTGGGAGCAGAGCAGTCCGACAGAGAAGCCTAGTCCTGGGAATCACGCCCACGGTGACCGTTCTCCTCTGTGGAGCCTGACTGTTTTGGAACACTGGGGAGGCTACCATAACAAAGTGGACAGGTTTTAAAGAGCCTTACTTGATGGTGTTTTCCTGTCAACAAGTGCAAGGCAGCTGTTTCAGGGACGTGTTTTGCCCTAAAACCCCTCCACAACACTTCACTCCTTCCCCTTCCTTATCCACTTTTAAAAGTATTTTCATGGCAATAATTGTTATTTTTAGTAGGATCTCGAAACACTGACTGACTTGAATAGTCAGGCTAGCGTTGGCCTAGTTCAGACTTGTTGCTGAAGTGAGATTTGTTTCCCTGGAATCTGGAATGTTCTCTGCTGCTCTGACTGTTTGGTTCTGGTGTTCCCTCATCCGTCTAGAAGCCGAGTTATTTGGGTACTCCGAGCTGTTGGGTGGTCGTGGCGTCAGCCGTGTGTCCTGGCTGGCTTTAAAGACTATGGTTTAAGTACCTTCTCACACTTCATCAAAGCATTCAATGTATCCCTTGAGATACCCTGAAGTGCTTGAATGCTTCACCAATCGGTGGAGTTCTATTCTGTTGTCTGCGGTGTAGTCGGGGTGCTGATCAGGGCCCATGTTTGGTGTGGCCGAAGGACTGGCTGATTGAATCATATCCTTCCAGCCTATTTCTCCTCTGATGACTTTGCAAATCCACTTTTCGTAGATAATCGTCATTCGTTATCTAATTAGTCCTTACTGTTCTGCTGATTGAAATGGAGCTTTAGTGTCAGGTGGGCGTGTGGTCCGGCGCGTGACATCCACAGCGCCCCGGAGAGAAAGCCCCCTTAAACCTAACCCGGACCCCAGAACCACATATTCACCAGACGCCTGCAAGTTTCTTCCCACAGACTCTTAGTTCTGCAAGAGACTTCTCATTCATCCCAATCTCACATACCTCGGTCCTGTCATATGTTGAGAAAGCGCCTCCTGATATCGGCTTTGGCGTTGTATTAAGCCTGTCCTGTTTCCTGCTCCTTTGTTAAGGAGTGTTATTTAGGCCTGAAGGCCATGAGTCTCCATTAACATCAAGCAATGGTATAACAGAGTCCATTAAGGGCGGGAGCAGTTCCCTCCCAGCTTTCCACAGGAAGTGAATCAGAGGAATATCAGGAAGCCTTTCTGGCTGTGAACGGAATCACACACAACCACAAACACACACACACACAGAGCTGATCCATTGGCCTGTGAGTGACTGTTCCTATAGAATTAGCCAGGAGGTGAAATTGCTGAAGCCTAAAAGCTTTGCTGGCATGGATCAGCGTATTGCTCTCTGGACTCATGCCCCGCCTCCCCCTCCCAGCATGCCGATTAAACCGGGAGGATTATGTCCTCAGAAACAGTATGTCCAACTCTGCAGGACCTAGAGAAGAGTGGAGACCGCTGCGTGTTTACTGCGGGGCGGGGCAAAATGTGAGGCGGGGCATACTGTGGGGCGGGGCATACTGTGGGACGGGGCATAGTGTTGGGCGGGGCATAGTGTGGGACATGTGTAATCGAGACCAGTGGCCGACTGATGGGGAACATGTTTATTTCATACGGTTGCTTATTTTAGTTTTTTGAGGTGTGTTTATTCTTTAAGCCCTCCTGATTTCTCTATAAACAGCAGTGTTCCAAGCCCCCTTTAACTACGTTACAGTTGTAATTGTGGGAACCGTACAGTCGCCCTAAAGGGTCAAATTTGAAGGCACGCATTTTCTATCCTTGTCATCTGTTTTTCTCCTCCAGATGGCACTTTATCTTTTTTCCATAAATATTTCCTAGTGGTATCATTCTGCCCAGATTACGTTTTTCTGTGCTGGTTATTTGTGGTGTCACAGAGCCAAAAACTGCTGTCGGTTTATCTCCTTTGAAGAGAATGTCATATCTGCATCACAGCCACACAACCCCACAGCGCTTTACTAACGTGTCACTGACTGTCCATGGGGTGGCCAGCCTACTGTTGACCGACTGGTATTAAAGAGAACTTTGCCAACAAAGGACATTATTGGGAAAATAAAGGGTAAATGTGTACAATCATATTAATTATTGCTAATGTGTTCGGAATGGATGGTTTGCATTTGTCTTCTGATTTTGGAGGTATAATAAGGTGTGTTTCGGCAACTGCTCACAGTTCCAGGTCTCAGCCGGTATCTGACTGGAGTCTGCATACAGATCAAGAGGAGTTAGTTTGTCATTACATTGTTAGTTTCTGTCTCTCCGCCTCCCCCCCATGTCTTATCTGGCTCTAGTCAATTCATCCCTGTCTGGAGCTATGATTGTTTTCCTAAACCAGCATGTCAAGATTCAAATAGAACCCATTCAAACCGTGCAGGGATTATGCCACACCTTCGGCCATTTCTCCCCTGGCACGGATCCTGCCGCCGGCTTGATTAAATAGGATTGATCAGCGGAGGTCCGGGTCCTGTGTGCCTCGGCGCTCCGTGACAGGGGCATCTCCATGGGATCCGGCTCCGTAACCGGTGGGGGTAAACCCTGATGACTTCCCACCAGGGTGGCTGCATAGTTAACATTCCTCAGTCTGTAACCGTCAGCCGGGACGGGGGGGAGGAGGGGGGAGGCTGTTCTCTCAGAAAGGGTGGAGATTAGGGGTTGGTGTTCAGGTTGCCTGGTGCGGTTAATGGACTGGGTGTGGCAGAGGGGCTGCTGGGAGTACTGGGCTGTTGTTGGTGGGAATGTTTTACAGCCTGGAAAGCTGTCAGGCTTTCAATCTGGCCTTGAAAAGTAACATTTCAGATGTGGCCTTTTCAGCGGTGCCTTTAAAGTGCTCAGGAAGGATGCAGTGTGTGTCTCCAGGAAAATACTGGAAATACATTATTTGACTATTATTTGGGAAACCTGACGTAAGGCCACGGTACTATACTTCTCACACAATGTTATCGTTTCCTACGTGCCAACAACTGTCTGTTTTCAAAGCATTGACGTCTTGATGGAGTTGTAATTCTTTTTACATACGCTGTCAGTCACATTAACCCAAAATGAAAGTCAAAGTAGAAAACAAAAAATTGAGCAGATTAAAGACATGAACCAAAGTATTATGAAGCTGGAAATCATATCCTCTGTCAATATATTCTCTGCACCAGGCGAACACAGGCCCTGTCTTTGGTCTCAGCTGGTCTTACAGGAACTTACCATAAGGAAGCAGGATTGCACTGTGCTCCTGTGACAGTGTTTAGATAAAGCATGGCTGTTTATGGATGGCCTGGGTGTCCAAGCCACTGTGTGAATCCAGCTGGTTTGTGATAGAGGACATCTCGCTGATCCCAGTCTCGACTCTGTTTAGGTCCCAAATCCCCGGTGTTTGGAGGAGGGTGTTGGGAGCGTGCTACTCCATCATAACAATCCTGCCCCTTCTACCCAAAAATGAAGAGCAGAATGAGTTCAACCTGCTGCGTATCTCTGACCTATCTTCAGCACTTTGTAGTGTCGCTACTGAGCGCTACCGGGGCATGTCATTTGCATACCAGCCCCTCCGCTCAGTTGCCATGGAACTCTTCGTCTTTCTCAGCTTCCGTGACAAGGTGAACACGATGTAGCAAAGCCACAACCACCGACCCTGGGGAATGCCTCCCTTTGGTCTGCCACTCTGTGATCAGCTTACCGCCCTTTGACCTCATTCGCCATAGCGACCAGCGCACAGCTTACTGCTTTTATTAGAGCCACTCTGATCCCGGTATTCGGTGCGTGAGCTCAATATGTAAAGCCTGAAGGTCTGCGATGTGTCTTGTGCGTGTGGAGCACCGGGTCCCCTTGGTCGGTCAGCGTTCGGAACCGAGCCTAATCCACTTCACAGACGGACCGGAGAGACGAAACTATGCGCCTCAATACTGACTGACCCAGTCTCAGCAGACAGGCCGCCTTCCTGAAACAGACGTCTCGTGTTTTCTCTCTGTCGGGAAGAGCGGGAGGCTCACAGGTCCTCGCCACATCACTTGTCATTCAAATATTTCGGACAAAATGCTGAAATGCTGACATTTCTGGATTAATGCTGTTCAGCCTCTTGGTTTCCCTTGAAACCTTGTTGGGAAACCAAGCTATCATTGTCTCTCTCTCAGCTCTCTCTCTCTCGGCTCTCTCTCTCTCGGCTCTCTCTCTTTCTCGGCTCTCTCTCTTTCTCGGCTCTCTCTCTTTCTCGGCTCTCTCTTTTTCTCGGCTCTCTCTCTTTCTCGGCTCTCTCTCTCTCTCGGCTCTCTCTCTCGGCTCTCTCTCTCTCAGCTCTCTCTCTCTCTCTCAGTTCTCTCTCTCTCTCTCAGCTCTCTCTCTCTCTCTCTCTCAGCTCTCTCTCTCTCTCTCTCTCTCAGCTCTCTGTCTCTCTCAGCTCTCTGTCTCTCTCAGCTCTCTGTCTCTCTCGGCTCTCTCTCTCTCGGCTCTCTCCCTCTCGGCTCTCTCCCTCTCGGCTCTCTCTCTCTCGGCGCTCTCTCTCTCTC
>JACXGJ010010882.1:0-20961 GCA_016801105.1 Esox niger | reverse complement strand
GGTTAATAACTTGCTTGGCACCAGGTATGATTATTCACCAACAGAGGAGTTTACAAACCTACTTAGCGCAGAGTGTAATTCTTTATTTAAAGTGGTGGTTAATAACTTGCTTGGCACCAGGTATGATTATTCACCAACAGAGGAGTTTACAAACCTACTTAGCGCAGAGTGTAATTATTTATTTAAAGTGGGGGTTAATAACTTGCTTGGCACAGGGTGTGATTATTTACCAACAGAGCAGTTTACAAACCTACTTAGCGCAGAGTGTAATTATTTATTTAAAGTGGGGGTTAATAACTTGCTTGGCACAGGGTGTGATTATTTACCAACAGAGGAGTTTACAAACCTACTTAGCGCAGAGTGTAATTATTTATTTAAAGTGGGGGTTAATAACTTGCTTGGCACAGGGTGTGATTATTTACCAACATAGGAGTTTACAAACCTGCTTGATGTGTGGGGTAATAATTTACTCCGTTTGGCGTGGAGTGTAATTATTTATTGAAAGAGGTGTTTAATAACTAGCCAGGCGTGATTATTTACCAGAAGAGGAGTTTACTAACCTGTTTGGGGCGGGGTGTTTTGGAGTCTTCTACCTTGTTGGTTTTCATCTTGGTCTTCATCTCCTGTCGATGCTGCCGTACGGCACTCTCCTTGGACCCCAGCCACGGGCTGTCCTTAGGGGCCTTCTTCAGGGGGGGGATCTCTGTCAGGCCCTGGGATTCCATCACCTCCCCTGTGACACAGAAATACACACACACAAGCGTGCACGCAAACACACACCAGTTTAGTAACTGGTCGTTCATAAGGACAATGTCATTACACTGTCATGATACTGTTATAACATTACAGCGCCCCTCAAACATGATGATTCGTCATATTGCACATTCCTACATGAAATGAGAAGTGATGTGTCAGGCAGTTTGGCTTATTACAGTTGCATGGGTGAATTTCTTTATCTGTGGAACTGGTTTGATCTAGCAAGGCAAATTTTTCGGATGATTTTTGACAATTTCTTGGTTAAAAAATAGCTTTTACATTTGGTCATAACCTGAAAAATGTTGTGAAATATTGCTGCAGTGTTTATCTTTTCAACTTCCTAGATTGAGAAACCAAGAGGGAACGCATGCTTCTCTCTGTTCAAACTAAAGGTTTATTGGCCCACTGAAGAGATTACACATTTCCGTTAAATCTGGGGCACCTCCACTCATCATGACATTTGCTTACCCCACCCAGAACGCCACGTCGCGGCGTGTCGCGAAAGCTCACTGGTTCGCTTTCCCCGAGCTGTTGCTCTGGACCTAAAGTTTGACCGGCGACAACCTCGGAATTGCCCCCCCCCCTCCCCTTTCGCCACTATCCTACACGAGGGAGTGACAAACCGTCGGCAGTTTGACGAGATAACTCGTGGTTAAACATCAACCTCGGAAAGCCATCCCCCCAAACAGATACTGGTACGAACCGCCCGGGGATGCCTGGCCATGCGAGTCCTCTGACGGTCCGTGTTGTGCCTGACGGCAGACACAGCCAAGCCCGAGGCCCAACCACTACGTCTCCTGGGGCGTTCGGACGGACTGTACCAAAGTCAAGATAGAAGAATAACAGAGGCGGTGGGGGGTGGAGGGATTGTTGGCCGGCTCAACGTTATTTTGCCGTTACATAACAACATAACTGTGGGGGGGGGGGGCTGGGGAAGGGGGGGCATTGGGGGGAGAGGGAACGGGGTCAGAGGTAAGTTGTAGGACGCGGGGGAGTATTACACTAAGTAAAAGGCGAGCGGGGTCCGGTCTGACGCTGGCGGCCCAGTTGACACGGACCGCGGCTACGAGAGGCTTAACGAAGGAGAGGGAGGGGATTCCAAACAGAGAGAACCTCTGCCTCAGCCGCCCGGCGTCAGCTCCCGGACGCGCGCCCCGTGCGCTAGCGGCCCGCGAAGACGAAGTTTCAGACCAGAGAGAGCAGGAGTCAACTGGAATCAGGTGTGCGTGGGACGCGCGGCAGCCTGAGGACTCTTTTGTTTTCCTCTGTTGCTTAATTCCCTCGCCATCTCCAGTGATTCCCTCTCATGGAAGAAACCTGAGACGGTCTGAATCTCTACAAACACACACACACACACACACACACACACACACACACAGAGGGCCAGGGTCAGGACCCCACTCTGAGGGAGCACCATGCCTGCAGGACACTCTGCTCCACCCGTCCACAGTGGTGGGCCTTCGGCTTTGCAGCGTCAACAGAACTGGAGCACCATTGTCCGGTCCACTGCTCGGATTAATACAGCGCACAATAGGACGAGTGGTTTCCTTGCTTTTAATAGCTGATGCTTGTAAAATTCCCAGAATGGCAGAAAGGGGGAAAAGTGACACGTCTGACAGGCCGGACTCCAGTCAACTGAGCCGTTAGCTGAGGAATGGAGAAGGGGAGCAGGAGAGAAGGAGAGAAGGGGAGCAGGGGAGGAGAGAAGGGGAGAAGGGGAGCAGGGAAAAAGGGGAGCAGGGGAGGAGAGAAGGGGAGCAGGGGAGGAGAGAAGGGGAGCATGGGAGAAGGAGAGAAAGGGAGCAGGGGAGAAGGGGAGCAGGGGAGAAGGAGTGAATGGGAGAAGGAGAGACTCCATAGTAGCATTGGGAATTAGTTAAACCTCGAACGACACAATACTGCCACAACGCTTAGGTGCCCGATACAATGCGTACAGCAACTCTCACAATAATATCAGTATTGTGATTTAGTTGCGTTGTTCTAAACATGCTGCTCAATGTATGATCACTGCAGTGAAACAAGACAGAGCATGACGAACTGACTTCGGTCCTGAAACCTTGGTGGATCCACTTTTTTTATTAGATGGAGAACAAGCAATGGTTTTAAAAATAGAAATAGCACTCTGGGGCGGAAACAGCCGACCGGTGCTAGCTAATGTTAACTAACAAAAAATATACTTAATAGCTTAGCTAATTATTATTATCACTTGATTTTATCTATACAATATTTCCCAGTGCTGCCTACTGCCACCGTCCTTACTATAACATTTAATCACAATAATTAGATGCCAATGAAAAGAAACGCCAGACGAAGTACAGCCAGCTAACGTAAAAGTAATATTGTGATATTCTGAAAAGAACCCCCACCCCACAAACACATACTACTGCACAAGTAGAAGCAACACACAGTCAATGTGTAATTCTGAGGTAATTTCAGTATCGGAATACATTTTAATCCTAAAGTGACTTCTTCTGTAATAAAATAATGTTTCCTCATTCTAGGACCAGAATACATATGATGACATTTTATTTCACTGGATTCATCGGAGGCCGTATTCAGCAGACTGTATATGGTTCGATTTAATTGGCCGGGGATTTTATTGTACAGTAAAGCACTTCGGGGAGCTGTAGTGAAATGGTCCAGCTCCATAACTGCTTCCCATTATCCATTACGAGGCCTGTTGGGACTCCTAGAATCCCACAGTCAGCACAGCAGCAAGTGTGTTTACCTCCCAGCCAGGCTATCTGACCTGAGAGGCGTCTCCACAGTCACAAGCTAGTTGGGCTGGGCAGGTCCCGGCACGTTTCGT
Organism: Esox niger; assembly: GCA_016801105.1. Taxonomy (NCBI): domain Eukaryota; kingdom Metazoa; phylum Chordata; class Actinopteri; order Esociformes; family Esocidae; genus Esox; species Esox niger. The sequence continues at coordinate 17,396 of JACXGJ010010882.1, read as the reverse complement.
ATGCACTTCACCCAGCCCGGCATCTATCCACCACAACACAGACTGACTGACAGCAGGCTGAACCAGGGACTCCTGGAGGTGGTCCGTACGCCGCCGAGTCCCCTATATGTACTTACAGGACTGCGGTCCCAAGCTAGGGCACTACACAGGGAATACGGTGTCATTTGGGAGACGCGTTCGGGGTTCGGAGAAGGGAGAAATGGAGGCAAGCCGGAGCCCATGGAACCTCCGGGGCAGCACGGACCATTAGAGCACGTACATACAGGGAAGAGACATACAGACGGGAACTACGGAGGGATGAATAAAGGGAGGGAAGGAGGATGATAGGTGACGAGCAAGGGCACGTGGCTCCAGCCGGCGGCGATGGGAGACGGGGCCCATGTTTTACATTCTTTAAGGCGTCTCGACGTTAGCTCAGCATTAGAACAGCGTTGAGGTCCGAAAAGGTCTGGTTGACTTCCGAGGTGATACGTCGGGAGGGAAGATGTTTCATAGCTCTGTTATTAAGGGGATGGTAGGTCACACAATGTCATTTAAAGTAATGGCACCGGTGTAACCAGTTCACTGGCACGTTGACATTCAGCGCTGTGTTTTCCAGCGCACTATTTGCTCGTTTTTAATTCGAAATAAGTATCTTATTGGGAAAAACCTACGGCTCCATAATCTTTTCTGCACACTCACACCTGGTTTGAAATGTCTGCGATAACAATGAAAAGTCTTACCATACCAAAAACATCCTGTCAGTCTCCACACACACACACACACACACACACACACACACACAGCAAACTTAAATCTCCTCCAATTCCATTATCTCCCATGCAGAAACATCCCACTGCCTGAAAAAGCTAGCCCTATCCCCTGCAAAGTCTCCACACAGGTCCCCTTCCAACCCCACTCAGTGCAGTAACATTTCAGACATTGTGTTATTTTCAAGCACCAAAGCCCAGAGAGAAAGAGGGGGGGATTAAAGCGGGGGGGGGGGGCCATTGAGAGAGAGAACAAACTAAAGAAACAGAGAGAGAAAGAGTGAAAGAAAGAAAAAGCGAGCGAGTTTACTCTGGAACGTGTCTGAAGCACACTGAGATTCTTAGCATGGCTGCGGGCGAGGTTGTAGCCCCAGGGGTAGGTGGCAGAGATGACCGTGTTTTGGAGAAGCGGGGGGATTACGGGGGGCTATTTCGGGCCTGCTGGCACCGTTTGTAGGGCTAGGCGCCCGGCAGTGGACCCGGGCAGGTACAGATGAATGCCTATCCTTAATGCCTATCCTGTCCATATCAGCGCCCAGATGGTCAGATGGATTGGATCTGTTTTCCTTGTAAAGCTTTGAAACGCTTTTTGTGGTATTCTGTTGGGTTGGGTAACCCTCGCCAGTTAGATAACTGTAAGCCCAAAGACGTGACCCGCTGAAAGGATGAGTAATCGTGCCCTATTCCCTATTTAGTACACTCATTTTATTTTTTTTTACCAGTATCCATAATGCCCATTAGGAGGGGGCCATTTAAAAAGAAGCCCCTCCTCTTGAATCATTTCCAGACATTTATTAGCACAATCCATTATTGAGTGTGGAGTGATTTTACATTAACAACAAAGCTTACACTACGGTAAGTTCCCAAAAAGTATACACATCAGATCCCTGTTGGAACGGATGCCGCGATCCAACTCACTCTAACTGAGACTGAGCTTTATTTCACATTATTTTCTGAGCGGTCACAGTCAACGTCCTGTGTTGTTTTTAGTGGGGAGGTGCTAGTTGCTGCGAGGGGCTGACAGAGATGCCACACCGCCACGCTGCTAAAGTAAGGAGACACTGGCGTACCACAGACTCTTCCGGGGGATTTTATACCAAGTCTGCCGTAGATGAAAGACAAGCCATACATCAAGGCTGTACGGCTTGAGATGAGTAGGAGGAATGCATAGGGTTCAGGCAGACAAAGACAGTTAAACAAACATGATTCTGATACATGAACCAAGGACGCATGTTTACCTACGAGTTCTGTTGTCTTTACTTAAAAACCGATGCCAAAAAAAAAAGCCTTTTAGCAAGGAGTTTGAAAATACACTTCAAGTGTTACTGATATTAACTCTCCCAGTGTGTTTAATTTAAAAAAGCATTCGATTCTGCTAGCCTACCGTTGCTATTGGTTGTTATAGATTCGTATGGATCGGCCTACTTTGCCCATGTCCCAGGTTTCCTACAATGAAAGCATGAGTAGGAAAGGGCAACTATTTGTATAATCTGGAGTACATGCCAGATTGTGTCCAGAAGTGTAATTCAGTCCTTATATGGAGAGGTTAAACCGGCGCCTGCCCACACACTGGGACAAAGAGAAGGGGTATACCTACAATGAAGTGGACAGTATGAAAGGGAATCCTATAAACATCGCCTTATTGTTTTCACAGGTGGCACACCAAACATTTGTCTGGAAAAACGCAAGGCCATCAGGAGTAACTCATCAATACAGCCACGGCTGTAGATGCACACAGCAGTCAGTACAACAGTAGAGAAATAGACGAGGGATTTGTGGCCATGCTGTCTTCGTGTCCCACTACGGAAACAGTCAGCAGCTATTTCAGAAAGAGTTCCACCATAGAAGTGGAATTCGAACAGCAGAGTTCCACTATCTCCTTCGTCCCAACATAAATCTGGCTTCACGTGTTTGGGTACTGTTTGTGCATATGTGCAGTCCGTGATGTACTGGCACTGATCCATTGGAGCTTTGCAGGAATCAGGTTCTCCTTTATAATCTAATTAAATGCTACATTTGGCAGACAGGGACATTGACATTAGGTTTAGTTGAAATCACACCTACTGAACAAGCTCCAACACACACTCTATGATATTAGTTTACAATGGCTGGGGTCAAAGCACAAAGTCCAAATTGCCAATCAATAAGGCATTCTTTGGGGTATAACTCCTTTCTCTTTTTTCCCCTAAAAATAAATGTCCACACTGAAAGACCTATTGCAATATTTATATTCAATTACACCTCAATTAACAAGGAATGTTTGATGACTTCTCCATAAAACACAAACTTGGGATATCGTTTCAACTTATAAAGCAAACGTAAAGTAATACCTTACTAACACAGTATTACCTTATTAATTGTGTTTGTTGAGGAATTATCAGATTTATCGGATCTATCATATTCCAAGGGACCAGTAAGTTTACACACACAGGCCATTAAATGAAACTAGTATAGTATATAGAGATATAGCATATTTGCCATTCAGTTAAGTACACATTGAAAGCAAAAGTATAGCCTACATTTCCTGACTTTTGCATACAACTTCTTATAACTACGTTACAACATATAATTGCTATTTACTAACAAATTAATTATAGTTTCTATTTTTCAATTATCAAATTGTAACTAAATCTATTGCTTTAAAGAGTTCTGCAAATGTAATAAATGTAAAACAATCCCAATGATTGCACTTATTTTTTTATAGGCCAACTAATAATACTATATATCCTCTCTGTTCCTACATTCTAACACAGTAACTGTATATCAGGCTTTTTGAAACAGACCGCTAAGTTGCTCCCGGTGCTCCTGGCTCCCTGTAGGCTCGATGTCCACTTTGTGTCCGCATAACCCCAGCCCCTGGACCAGCTGCTCAAGAGGCAGGTCGGAGTCCGGCTTGGGGTAACACCGGAGCCCGCTGGAGCATCTCGGGGTGTACACGCCGCAAAACTCGCCCTGTTGCCGGGCGCAGACAGGGCAGCAACCGCAGCCGGGTTCGCGCACTATCTCCACACAGGTCTCGGTGAGCTTCGGGCATGCAGCTTGAAGCTCGGCGGTACAACTCGGACAGCGGAAGACCATCTCCGCGAGAGAGGCGCCCACGAAAGCCAGCGACAGCAGCAGCAAGCTGCAGCCTGAGTACGATATCATTCTCGGTATGGAACTTCTGGTCAGTTCTTGGGGCGATGGAAGGCAACTCCAGGTAATAGGAGAGAACTGTGCATGCGAACAGGTGAAGCAAGCGGTTGGGTTGGGTTCTGCAGGGTCCTATACACTGCAAAGTTCACTGACAGCTTGTCAGCCAGTGGTGAATGGCAGAGCTGCAGGCAATTTTGTGCAGTCTGACCAAATATTTTGACCTCTTAAGTTTTATGTACAAGAAGCTTAGACATAAGATCAGACCAAGTCACTGTTGTGTTGGAGGCTTATCAACTCACACTATGCTAGTCTGTTATATATCTCTGGCCAACTGTTGATTTTGAGGACCTACGGTTTTATAACAACCAACCTGCATTGCTGTCAGCAAACCGAACTCAAACAATAGGTTACAGTTGCTGGGGCACTTTACTAACAATGACTTGAGTAGTGTAGTAATGAACACCGAAATAAAAAGAGGTATGGATATATCCTTATAATACAATCAGTGGCCTTTTTTACTAGATTTCTGCTAAACACAAATTCAATAACACATTTATTGTCTTGTTGCAAAAACTACAAATGCTAGAATAGGAGAAGGAGGGAATGTTCAAGCTGAGGTAGTACCATGCATCTGAGGCAGCATTCCCTTGGCTGGGAGTGAGAGAAGCAATAGTGGGCTACATTCTGTAGCATGTTTGTTTTTATCAGCATGCACCCCCACCCCCCGAAAAAATAAATACATAAACAAAAATAAACAAAAAACGAAAAGCGTTCCTTTCATGGAACGCAGCAACATTCCTGCCATGTCCATTGACACTCAATGAAAGCCCTGCCCCGAGGCTGCTGCCATTCCCAGCCTGGTGGGCACTGTGTATGTTGCCTATTGATCAGCTAGGCCAGGCGCTGAGGTGTCGTGCTTACCTACCAAACAAGCTCCCATTAACCCGTCCAGTGTGGTGGTTGCCAGGGAGAATAATCGCTGTTTATTTAAGGGCACAGAAATAGAAATACGCGCTGCATACGGTGACCCTACTCTCCAGCTAGGTTGTTGCAGATAGAAACGTGGATTATTTTGTTTTGTGGGTGCCCCCCTGACTCGATGGTATTTCCCTTATTTACGGTCGGCATCCCGGCTCACCTTGGGGGCGGTTGGGTAGGAGAAAGGGCCCTTCTGAAGGGGCCAGGATCTAAGCGGGGGCGTCTGAATTATGCCGGAGGTGTTTGCGTAGAACCTCATATGTCATTTTATAAAAAGCAACGTTGGGGAGGAGAAGCAGAGACGGCCTGGTTTATAAATAAGGCCTGGGGCTAGAGTTTGCTCAGTGTCTGGGGATGGCCACTGTGTAATGGGGTAACAGGCCACAGTATCTAGCCAGCAGTTGTTGTGCAAACCATTCCCAGCAAGGTCAGTTACCTAAAATTCCCTCCAGAATTATTAAGTCAATACACTAGATAAACTACAGGTCCACATTGATAGTGAGTGCTGGGAAAAATCTCTGGACGCAGTGAATGCACACACTATATGTTGCGATGCATATGTACCAGTGAAGAGAGGACCAGTTCATTCCAACGAGGACGACAATTAAAGCATGGGTCGGTCGGTGGCAACGTTCCAAGGCTGAGCAGAAACCCCCTCTCTTTGAGAAGGGCATTTTCAGATATGAGCTTAGCACAGATTGTCGACCTGCGTGCATTAGAACAGTAGCCTGTTGCCTGGCTAGATCCTGAGGAAAACCCAGTGTTTGTATTGGGGCTTCATTATGACCCCCCTACCCCGCCCCCACCACTGACATATCCAGTGTAGTACGTTGCTACCGCAGAACAAAGAGTTGGTTTAATTCAACCAGCCAAAGCCTTCAAAGAGGCCATCTTTGTTCTGGGCACAATGTAAACAGTGCTGGTTCACCTGCAACAATGAAAACAAACCATTTGAATGGAGCCAAGACAAAGGGACAGTAATAGACTCCTCTTAGACGTTCCTTTGACCTTGTCCCGGAGAAAGTCGCCATGTCCTGGATCATCCCACTGCTTACAGTCACATCGAAATGCAATGTTTTTATGTGTTTTTGACAAGCCTTGACAACAATCTGTAAACAGCCATGTTGGATTTACCTGTACTGTTCTGTACTGTAAGGCTTGGACCACAGATGTGGAGGTGGTTTCCAGTAGCCCGGTCCCAGGTATGTTTATGCAGTCTTGTCAACTCTTAAACATATGTGGGACTAGGTTAGGTTTCAGGCTAGCAAGGTATATTTTGTGTGTTTATTAAACTTAATTTAGTTCATTTAGACTGAGTTACTGATTGGATAAACAGTGGACTCATGGAGAAAGTGGAAAACCATATTCAGATGTATGGGACCATAGAATTTTAATGATATACAAAAAGGCATGTAAACATCTAAGTATAATCTTAAGGATAGTTTATTTGTTCACTGTAGATCGTTTTGTTTTCTTGAAATACACAAACAAAAGGTGCATTGCCACCAGAATGTATAGTTTAAACTGAAATGGAAAATCAAGTTTGTACAATTCTATTTAGCAGACATTTTTCCCTTGTAAAGGATGTAACAACCCAATCAACAATGTTTAGTTTGTCCATGTTTTCCATGACATAAATCACGTTGCTTGACTTTAATGCAATCACAAAGATCGGAAGAAAGGGAAAATTTAAACAGTCGCAACCTGCTGTCAGTGCATGCTTGGTCTGCAGAGAGCCCTTGCTGCCTGAGCAATGCTCCTTGTTCGCATTTCACTGAATGGAAATGTTTACCAAATTACCGTACATAAATCCTTACATGGAAACATCCCCAGTCCCGAATGGAAAAAGATTGTCTTGTGTGTGTTTGTGTGTGTGTGTGTGTATGTGTGTGTGTGTGTGTGTGTGCGTGTTTGTGTGTTACCTAGCAACAATAAATGTGAACAAGCTTAATTAGGAAAACCACTTGGTTTTGGTCAAGTACAAAAGGTAGAAACAAAAAGTTCTCCCAAGAAGTATTTGAAGTAGGCCTATTTATAAAAATGCTTACTTTACTCTTTCACTGACACAGTGTTTAGTGTTTGGTAAACAATATTATTTTTGTGTGTCTTGCTAAGTTACATAGCTACCCCTTGTACTGTTAAAAACTGTCCTTTACTCCATCGTAAAGATAACTTCCAGAACATTATGAAAAGGTGATAAGATGTTTTTTTTCAGAATGTACTTGATTATGATAGGCAATTGATCACTGCGTTGTCACTGTTCTCCTTATTCAGTCAATTAAATAAATAAAGTATACAAACAATTGAGTTGGAGTTTTTACGTTGTGATTTGGTCCTGCTTCTTGACACAGGGAGACATCTAGTGGTGGCTATGGGTAAAAATCTGACACCTACTGAATTGGGCCAACACTAATGGTAATCTCTATTAGGCCAGAAATAGCCTTAATTAATGAATTGGTCACTTGCTAATGTATTGTAGACCTTTCCACATGAGGTAACATAACGTTGTATTTAGCAAGTACAGTCACACAGACTTCTTAATAGCTTGGTCCTAGCAATCTTATATCATATTTTTTCTCCCACCGCCACAAGTTAGTAAAACGCGTTTCTGTTTTTAATTTGGTATATCAGGGCCACCATATATATATATATATATATATATATATATATATATATATATATATATATATAGCTGCGCGTGTGCGCGCGCGCGCTTTGTGGGTGGCGGGGGTCAATTCCTCACGTGATACCGGTTCATACAAAGATGTAAACATCGATTCTAACTACGGCTGAGTACACTGTCTAGTAGCTAACCACATTTGAACAAAAATTTCGGCTGCTATTATCGTCCTATCAATGTTGACAACAGTTTGGCTGTGACATAACTAAGGTAAGTTACTGTTGTCTCAAGTAATAATGGTCCTTGGAAGGCTTTCAAGCCGCCAATTACGTTAGATAGCTAAACTTACACCAATACAGAGCATTGACAGCAAACTAGATATGCTAACTAGCTAGCAAACGTTAGATTGGAGGGGTCGTTTGTTAATTGGATTGTTGACATTCACGTCGATATAACAAACACGTGCAGCTATTCAGAATTAGCCTGTCTGTGCTTATTATAATTATTACAATATCGATGTATGTCTAACAAACAAGTTGAGATGGTTACATAGCAAGCTAATTTCTGCTGCAGGTTTCGCAACGTGTACCCTGCCTAAATTTACCATAACTTCCTGTTATTTAACCACTGATTCAGTATTAGCTAACTGCTTGCAGCAGCAGTACTAACGTAAGCTAACGTTAGGTCTAGACAGAGACAGGTTTGAGTAATGTTTTCTATATGCACAAACTATCGTTAACTACAATTAGTGGCATTTTCGAGTTGTTTGTACCCGTCACATTGGCCCAGCATTACATGTCGTTTTCATCAAGCTATTGTCTCCATCTCGTTTACCTGCAGGATGGCTGTATGTCAAAGCGGCCAATCCACCCTTGTCAACAGCCTGGCCGCTCTCCTTCGGAATGAGGGTAAAATAACAACACTGACTTGTCATCATGGGTGTCTCCCATAACAGTCGAGACATTACCCCCTTCATTATCCCTGATTTACTAATCCAGCCTTTCATGAAACAATTGCATTCTTCTACTCAAGAGAGCTTGGAGTTTTTTGACCGGAACATGTTCTTATGGTTTGATGATAGTAATAATATAGTCCATCAATAGTTGATATTATCTTACAACACTTGTGGGTGTCAGACCGGCAGAATACTGTGACTGTTGGTGTTGTACGTTACCATTGCCTCTCATTTATGTAGGGGCATCTGTTTTGGATGGCAGCAGTACCCTCACATTGCAGGCAGACTCACTGCAGCATCTGGGTCGTCTCTTTGAACAGTACCTCCTCAACAGGACTCACCAACATGGCTTCCTGGCTTTGCCCTCACATCCTGCCGACACCCCTTCCCTACTACAGCTGCAGTTTCTGTTCGATGTGCTACAGAAGACTGTCTCCCTCAAGGTCTGTCTGTCTGTTTTTCTATTAACTAAATTATTATTATTTCTCCCCAGAAAAAAAACAAAAATCATTCACTGATGGTACATTTAAGTCACTAAAAACAACGATTCTCCAATTAATGTGTTTTTCCTTATTTGACATATCATGTTTGTGTTATTTAGACCATGTTTAAAAGTTTTATCAGATAATATTTTAATTTTAAGACAATTGTTAAGGTATGATAATGTTTTAAATTAAATGCATTGATATAATAAAACATGGGTCAATATTCTTTGTACCCAAGCATTCCCCAGAAGAAGGACTAGCTTAGCCGGTCCCTGTCATTTCTCTTTCTTTTTCTATCGGCCAAGACTTCAATATGACTTCTAATTTTTGTTCAGATTCAATGATTTATCTACATTGAGCCACTAGGTGGAGCTCAAATACAGCTCTGGAAAAAATGAAGGGACCAGTGCACCTTTTTCTTTCCTTTCCAAAAATGTTGAAAAGTAAAGTTTTGAGTTTGGAACAGAAGTGTTCAATTTGCAGTGGTCTCTTAATTTGAACCCTTCTGTTCCTCACTCAAAACCTTCCTTTTTGACTTTTTTGGAAAGGAAAGAAAAAGGCGCAGTGGTCTCTACATTTTTTTCGGAGTTGTATGATTATTGTGTACTTTCTGGCTCACATATTGCAATGTTTTTCATTCCTAGCTCATCAACCCATCCGGGGGGAGGCTTCAGTCAGTGGTCAAGATCTTTCCTTTCAAGTCCCTCAAGTCCTTAGAGGTATAGCATGAATATAAGGAAGAAAAATACATATAATTTCCTTCCATCTTTGTATATCTGTCTGTCTGATGGCCGACTGCCTCTGTCTTTCTGTCCCCCAGTTAAAGCGTATCCCCCCTCACTGCTTGGAGGGACTGAGGGGTGTCTACTCACAGCTGGAAGTCTTCTCCTGCTCCAAAAGCCTCAGCTCCCTGGAGGTAAAACCCAGTGACCTCACTGTCTTTTGGACCAATAGTGCGTCACGGTTTTGTTTATGCTAATGTTCTTGTTGTAGGAGCTGCTGTCTCTGTGCGGAGGGGACCTTAGCTCCGCCTTGCCATGGCTGGATCTGCACACACTCAATTTCAGCTACAACCATATTGTCCGCCTGGATGAGTCACTGGTGAGACGGCCGTGCAGGCTCCTGCACGCATGTTTATTTATTCACTGACAAACTGGCCGCGGATCGAATTTGACTCGCTCTTGTTTTCTTGTCCTCATGTCTTCGATGTGGCTCCTTTTGCTTTCCAGAGTTTACTGAATGTTTTGAAGTGCCTGGATCTCAGTCACAATAAGATCCGGGAGTGTGCTGAGTTTCTCAAGGTAGGTTGTTATGCCATAGAGCGCTCATTGCTGGCTAGGATTCCCATCCGTGTGTCATCGGTGAGGGTGAGGCACGGACTAACCTGTGTCGCTTGTCCCCATCCTCTCCCCTGCCTTAGCCTCTTAGTGAACTGCAACACCTGAACCTAGGCTATAACAACCTCCAGAGGGTGCCGACGCTAAGCCCAAGCAGCCGAGCCAAGCTCCTCACCCTCATCCTCAGGAACAACGAGCTGGAGAGCGTCAACGGTAATACCCTGCGTCACCACCGGAGGGACGGTGGTTACGCAGACACAGACACTGTGATACCCGTCCGCAGCCCAGCAACGTTAATATGAACCCTTAAATGAAAAACAAATGCATGCAAAACGAGATGAATACCACGGTGTTATTCGATTAATCCAGTCCCCTGTTCCGCACAACCCCGAGAACCGATGATTATCAGTGTCCTGAAGCAGTCAGGGCCGTCAGCCAATCTAAGCTGTGGCAAGACACGGATATCAGCCGATCAATCTCTTCGATCTGTGTGCTGGCTTAAGTCTGTAAATAATTGAGATCCTTAGATAAACACAAAGCTGGGAATATAAAGCTCTGGAAAAAATAGCTTATAGCAATGTCCATCATCACGATTCATCTGCTTCTTGTAATGTTTTGTTTTTATTGTATATATATATCCAACTCCAGGTATATCCAAGTCCATATATATATATATATCTCTCTCTTAATTTTTTCCGGAGCTGTATTACTGTACTGGCAACGTCTTTATTGTCTAGTAAGCCTGTGTAGATCCTTTGCCAACAATGACTATCCATCACTCTCCCCAATGGGCAGTCCATTTTTCAGTGTTCTATCAAGAGGTATCTGTGGCCTGTCTGTTTTGACTGTCTTGCTTTGGGGTGTCTAGTATCTCAGTAGCATGTCTGGTATGGTTTTCTGGAGCTGGTTCACCTTGTGTAATGTGTGTTCCTGTGCAGGAGTGGACCAGCTGTTGTCCCTACAGCACCTGGACTTGGCCTACAACCTGCTGTTGGAGCACTCCCAGCTGGCCCCTCTGTCTATGTTGCACAACATCAAAGTGGTGAGTGTGAGTCTTAGAAATAATATGGCTATCCTAATGGGAACATGGTGGTTAGGTAAGGGAACCAAAGAGTTTAGGAATACGAACTGGGTCTGATATAAAAGTTGTTCAAAACCAGATTTTGGTTTCTAAGTAATAGTCATCAATGAATGCCTGGTCCCAATGGCAGGTGAGTATATACCCTGTACTAGAAATTCATTTATAGTCTATGAATTTCGGGTAGGTTAGGTTTAGCAATTTAGGTTAAGTTTAGGGGTAAGGCATTTTAATTTTACAATTCTGTAACGTGTAAAGGTATGTCTGGGCCCAGAAGCAGTGTTATACTGCCTCCTGCGGAATGAAAGACACTGCTTTTTACCTAATTATCATCCCAACAATGTCTCAATAATGGCTTCCTTTATGGCCGATGATCTGTTGAGCTCGTCTCTGCCTCTCGTTTTAGCTGAACCTTGAGGGCAACCCTCTGTTCTTCCAGAGGACCCATAGAACGTGCACCGTCCGCCACCTATCCCCAAAGGCTGCCTCCGCCGGAGTGAGTGATGAGAAACGGAAAGCAGGAAAACTGAATTTCTTTCCTTTTGTCAATGATTTTCTGTCTTAAACTTAATGCTATCTCCATTCCAAGCTCCGACTGGACGGCAGCCCTATCTCCTTTTCAGAGCTGTCTGTGAGTAAACCGCCTTTTTGATTGGTCAACAGACACACTATACAGTATTCCAGTAGAGTCACTAGTGGATGTCCATTCAAGGTCTGTTCGATTTTACCACCTTTCTATTTAACCATATAGTTTTGACATGAGACTGTTCCTCTCCACAGGTGCTGCCTAAACCGGGACAGCTAATTGGTCAGGTTCAGTCCCAGGCCTCGCCCCTGTTTACCAGGGCCTCAGAGAGGGGTAACCAGGAACTAGGGTCCAGTGGGGCCGGCGAGTTGAGTGACAGCCTATCAGTCAGCGAGTTTGGAGTTACCCGACAGCGCAAGAAGAAAGCCAAAGTAAGTCGGCTGCACCAGGGAAGAAAAAATGCCTCCCCTCTTGTTGAGGATTTCAGTTAAAGGCTGTTTGCAGTACAGCCGGTTATTTCGTTCTTGTATTCAATCATGGGAAAAGTACTTGCTTCTATTTTAACAGATGTATATCCTTGAACAGATTATCATCCTACATATAGTTATAAGGATAACTGATTTGTTATCGGCAGCCTGCTAGTTCCTTAGTCTGCCTTCGGAACTGAGCTAGCCAAAAACAACCGTAGCAAGACGCTGACAGGCTAACATTTCCCTTTAAGCTGTTAAGATGTCACTTTCTTGTCTTCTCATAGGTACATTGTTTTTACAGTCTGTAAAAGCACTGCCCACTGTCTAGCACATGGCTATTGATACTCTTCCTGTGCCCTAGGTTTAGCCATTCAAATTATTTGAGATCTAGATATATGCGTAGGAGGTAATGACTGAGGGTCTATTTGGAATTGACAAGTCATGGAAAAAAGAAAGAGGTTAATGTTTGTGTAATGTCATGCAGAATTGTTTGTGATTAGTATACAGTGCCTTAGGGAATATTTTGTAGCCCTTGTCTTTCGCATTGTTTTTTGTAGTGTTATGGACTTTTTAGCCATTCATCTACTCATAATACCCAATAACAACAATTTTTTAAACGTTTGATCCAATTTATTTCAAGTGGAAAACTTAAATATCTAATGTACTAATGAATGTACTCAGACTCTTTATTCAGTACATTGTCTTTTAGAATTATAGACACCCTAGGTAAATATGAACAAAAGGTCTGGGAAAAATGTCATTGGTCATGATCAGTTCGCATTTGCATTGAAAAATATCATCTGAATCTAACCTTTAATTGAGTGAACATTGTTCAAAGAAATAAACAAAACCATCATTAAAAATATTTTCTACAAAAACATATGTTCCAAAATTATTGAAACCGCTGAGAAGCATCCCGATAGCATGATGCTTCCACCACATCGCTTTATCTTATGGATGATATTAGCCATTGGATTAGCTGTACCTTCTTTTTGTCAGACGTTATATAGGCAAGTGTGTTCCTTTCTAAACCTTTCCAATCAATTGGTTTCTGCTGCCGTTGGACTCAAGGTCTGAATACTTGAAATGAGACTTCATTTTTTATATTTAATATAAATTGGTGTATTTTATTTTTTTTCACATTCTCATTATAGGGTATTAAGTGTAGGCTGAAACAGGAATTTGCTCAATCATAAATTTCGAATAACACAACAAAATATGGAGAACTTAAGGGGCCAGAATACTTTCCAAAGACACTAATAACTGTCTGTGTTTTGTTTCAGCATAAGGTTAGAGTGAGACGGGCTAGCATCTCAGAGCCCAGTGATTACGACAACAGGTGTGAACCTCGCCCACAGTCCTCTATAAAGGGTAAGCTATTACAGGTTGCGTTTGCATTAGCTACCTTCTGGGGACTGAAAGTGAAACGGGAGCATTTGACCATGTGATTTCCAGCTTAAGTGTTAAGTTCAGGGTGATATTTCCTGTGTGAATGCAGTGTAAGTATCTAAAGGATCAGCTTCTCTCCCCTCAGACATCGTTCTCCCACACAAGAAGGAGATTGAACGCATGGACAGTTTTCGGGAGCAAATGGGCGAGGAATGGCTGCGCTTCCAACATCATCTAGAGGGTGCGGCCGTCGTCCACGCAACCTTTGACGCGCAGGAGAAGGCAGAACAATCAGCCCCCCGACACCTCATAAACGGTCTCTTAGTCACCCCCTCCCCATCAAACCCTAGCTCCATCCAGACCATCTCTTCCCAGCCGAGCCAAGATACTTCAGGGCTCCCGGAGGTTCTACCCGCGCCATCGCTCTCGTCTGAGCCCAGGGAGGTAGCCTCAGACGGGGATTCGGACTTGGAGACGGAGTCCACCCTTCAGTGGCTGGTCCACAGCACCGGGCAAACGGAGTCCACCCTAGAGAGCAGTATGACTGACGGACTTGGGCAACAGACCGGTAAGGGGTCAGAGGGGTTCCTGCCCACACTTCCGGACACCAGAGAAGACGAGGAGGAGGACCTGGGAGGTAGGAGCATCACCACACCTGTGTCATGTAGTGAACTAATCATTTAAGCTATAGGGAAGGAATGGTCCCCGTTTCAAATGTTTACCGTACAAGTGCAATAGTCTGAGAGAGCCCAAACCCATCCAAATCCCAATGTTTTTTTACCGATTTTGATTATAATTTCTTCTCCTGTGAAAATACCCCAAGATTCATTCCTTGATTTTGGGCTACCTGTTGTAAAATTGGCGCATTTTGTGGAATGTCAGGTACAGATGGGTGACTCTCCTTCCTGAGGGGTATGGCGGCTGCGTGGTCCCATGTTGTTAATACTTGCATACTATTGTTTGTACACATGAACATGGTACCTTCAAGAAATTGCTCCCAAGGATGAACTAGTCTTGGCTGATTTTATTTTTATTTTCTCATGATGTCAAGCAAAGAGGCACTGAGTCTGAAGGTGGACCTTTATATATACCCAAAGGTACAGTCAACATAGTGTATGTAAAGTTCAGATCTACGGGAATTGTCATATAGTGAATTATAGGTGAACTAATCTGTCTGTAAACAATTGTTGCAAACATTTCTTGTGTCATGCACAAAGCAGACGTCCTAACAGTCTTGCCAAAACTAAAGTTTAACATGAAATCTGTGGAGTAGTCAAAAAATGGGTTTCAATGGCTTCAGCTTAAGTGTATGTAAACCTCCAACTTCAACTGTTCAGCTCATTCCTGATTTTAATCTTAACCAGGATTTGGAACGGTTGAACCATAAATGCATCACACATCTCTGTGCGCTGGTGCCCATTCACATACAGCTGGTGCCCTTTAAAAAAATCGCCCCTGCCTCAGACAGCCTGAGTCCACCACTGATTCAGATTTTACATTTAATTTGTCACATGCCATCAAACCCACTTACTTTCAAACCTGGAATTTCATAGTTTTCTGAGGTATGAGAATGATTCTACCTGTAGGTTATAAACAACTTATAATAACCAACATATTATAGGAAATGTATTACTTATTTTTTTCAGTAGCCTCTGTAAATGGGCTATGGATCTCCAATTCACATACATTTTCCAAAAACGGAGCACAGCTTGTGTTGGCTATTGCCTATCACCCTGATATAATGTTATGTCTGTGCGGTGCTATAAGCATTCCAGTTACCAAAATCATCATTATTCTCATGTTAAGTAGAAGACATACTCAGAATTAAATTGATGTCAAAGACCTGTGAGTGACGGACATAGGTTGTCAGCCTATGTAATTTGGATCAGTCTGGATCAACAGAAAATGAAAAGTCAAATATGGTGTTTTACCAGCAGAGCTCAGTAGGTTTCCAAAGTAGACTAAATATCTCAGTGTTTATTCTCAAACGCCAGGTTTATAATAGTAAATTGTTTGGGTGGCTTTATACATTTTTTATTATAAAAAATTGTTCTCTCTTCATAAGGTTCCAAATGTTCAAAGACGTAACCTTTTTGAAATCCTGAAGCGGCCCCATAATTAATGTATTTCATAGCTGAGTTGCACAAATAAATATGTCTGACAAAGATATCAGACAATACCTGCGAGTATGAGATGGGGATTATGAGATGTTGCATATTATTGTTTCTCAACATCTGTTACTGGTTGACCGTCTGCCTATGAGTCAGCTCAGGTGCCCCCACAGAAAATACATCACACACACACACACCCTCTTAAAAAGCCTCAGCTCCTGTGATCTGTCAGCAACAGATTTAATAGCATGTTCCGACAAGAAACGTTAGTGAATCCAAGGATATCGCACCGAAGGGATTCATAGGAACAGTGTCCTTAGTGTGTCAGAGACTCATGCCTGTTCGGCCTACCCACCTCTCCGTCTCATCTTTCTCCCGTCAGTCGACCTGTGTCACCCCCTGCTCGTTGGAGTTTTGTCATCATCAGGACAAGGGGATGAGGTCGGGCTTGGGAGGGCGATGTTTTCCCAGTGTCCTGTGTTCCTGAGGGTCAAACCAGGCCATGTTCTGGAGGTGGACATGAGCAGGGGACAGGTTCGGGCCCGGCTAGAGTTGGACTGTCTGGAGAGAGTCACCACGACTCAGGCCACCTGGATAGAGAAGGTGAGGAGTTATGTTCTGTATTAATATTATAGAGTGGCCTCTGTAAGTATTGGGACAGTGAATAATTGTTTCTTCTTTTATGGTAAAACCAATATATTCGCATGTATCCTTATAAAAGCTGGCAATCTATACCTAATTGTCCTGGTGGTTCCAAACCTAATGGTTATTGTGTGATTTCAAATACAAACATTTTGGAGTACACATCCAAAACAAAGAATTAATCATTGTGCCAACACTCTCTGTAAGCACTGTATATCAATTCATTTATATATGTCTTTATCCATTTTATTTGATAAGATTATGTGTCATATTTCGCCTCGATATAATACTTTTTCCTGTTCTCTACATCTCTGCCTCTCCTTAGGAGGTGGAGAGGGTTCTTCCTGCCGTGGAGCTTCACTTCCTTTACATCAGCAGGGATAAGAGGAGGAGACGCTATGTGATGCTGGACGATGACCCCCAGGAGGCGCTGCAGGTAAAATGCTCACAGGGAAACCCTAAAGACAAACACGCCCTACTGATGTTGCCATCAGACTTACAGATGCCGTCTTGCTGGAATACAAGGACTGATTTCTTTCCAGAAATGTCTTGGAAAATATGCACTCGTAAATAATGGTTGTCTGTTGTTGCTAGGCACTGACAGAGATCCTGTCGCGGGCTGTGGAGGAGAACCAGCGCCGGGTCGTGCATTGTCTTCCTGGCTGTGTTCGCCTGCAGTGTCTGCGCTGTAAGTCAGAGTTCACCCGACGTGGAGGGGACGACGAGGAGAGAGGGCGAGCACTGAGACGACTGGGACGGCAGGATGGGGTTGAGGAGGAGAGAGGGCGAGCACTGAGACGACTGGGACGGCAGGATGGGGTTGAGGAGGAGAACGAAGACGAGTTGGGAGAAGATGGAGAGGGTTAGAGAGACAGACACACACACACACACACACACACACACACACACACACACACACAC
>JACXGJ010010881.1:0-20963 GCA_016801105.1 Esox niger | reverse complement strand
TTATTTATGTTGTCAGTCATTTAACCCCAGGTTCACTTCACACATACTCCATGTCAGCGATGCGGATTCACCTGCTGCTCTCTGAGAATGTGCGTGAACCTGGCGTAAGGGTTACAAATGTAAAACTCATTGTATTTTAAATTAATATTATAAGGCAGTAATCTTGACACTTTACTTGAAATGTTTGTTATTGTTGTGACCTGTCGATCTTTAAATTCCCTGCATAACTCAAGATGAGCCAGGGACAGATGTTTAGCCATTCAGTCCTGAAGGTGGCACACGTCTTCAAGTATTTTTGGCTGGTGAATTTAGTTCTCCTTTTTTGACTTGCATGCAAAATAGTGGCAAATTTCGCTCTTACCGCTCTGTTTGTCAATTAGTTTTAGAACGCTCGTAATTTTTCCAAGCTATGAAGTGCCAAATGAAGTGGCGTCTCCCTTAGAGATACAGTGGGGATAACAAGTATCTGATACGCTGCTGATTTTGCAGATTTTCCTACTAGCATGTAGAGGTCTGTAATTTTTAACATAGGTACACTTCAACTGTGAGAGACAAAAATCCAGAAAATCCCATTGTATGATTTTTAAATAATTGATTTGCATTTTATTGCATGACATAATTACTTGAGTATCAGCAAAGCAGAACTTAATATTTGGCACAAAAACCTTTGTTTGCAATTACAGAGATCATATGTGACCTGTAGTTCTTGACCAGGTTTGCACACACTGCTGCAGGGAAGGTCCATATGGACCTTCTCCAGATCTTTCAGGTTTCGGGGCTGTCGCTGGGCAATACGGACTTTCAGCTCCCTCCAAACATTTTTAATTGGGTTCAGGTCTGGAGACAGGCTAGGCAACTCCAGGACCTTGAGATGCTTCTTATAGAGCCACTCCTTAGTTGCCCTGGCTGTGTGTTTTGGGTCATTGTCATGCTGGAAGTCCCAGCCACGACCCATCTTCAATGCTCTTACTGAGGGAAGGAGGTTGTTTGCTAAGATCTCGCGATACATTGCCCCATCCATCCTCCCTTCAATACGGTGCAGTTGACCTGTCCTCTTTGCAGAAAGCATCCCCAAAGAATGATGTTTCCATCTACATGCATGGGATGTGTTCTTGGGGTTGTACTCATCCTTCTTCTTCCTCCAAACACGGCAATGGGAGTTTAGACCAAAAAGCTCTTTTGTCTCATCAGACCACATGACCTTCTTCCATTCCTCCTCTGGATCATCCAGATGTTCATTGGCAAACTTCAGATGGGCCTGGACATGCGCTGGCTTGAGCAGGGGGACCTTCCATGCGCTGCAGGAGTTTAATCCATGACGGCGTAGTGTGTTACTAATGGTTTTCTTTGAGACTGGTCCCAGCTCTCTTCAGGTTATTGACCAGGTCCTGCCATATAGTTTTGGGCTGATCCCTCACCTTCCTCATAATCATTGATGCCCCACGAGGTGAGATCTTGCATGGAGCCCCAGACCGAGGGAGATTGACCGTAATCTTGAACTTCTTCCATTTTCTAATAATTGCACCAACAGTTTTTGCCTTCTCACCAAGCTGCTTGCCTATTGTCCTATAGCCCATCCCAGCCTTGTGCAGCCCTACCATTTTATCCCTGATGTCCTTACACTGCTCTCTGGTCTTGGCCATTGTGGAGAGGTTGGTGTGTTCATACAGGTATTGTGTTCAAACAATTGCAGTTAATACAGGTAATGAGTGGAGAACAGGAGGGCTTCTTAAAGAAAAACTAACAGGTCTGTGAGACCAGGAATTCTTAATGGTTGGTGGGTGATCTTATACCTATGCCATTCAATAAAATGCAAATTAATTATTTAAAAATAATACAATATGATTTTCTGGATTTTTGTTTTAGATTCCTTCTGTCACAGTCGAAATGTACGGTATGTACCTATGGTAAAAATTACAGACCTCTACATACTTTGTAAGTAGGAAAACCTGCAAAATCAGCAGTGTATCAAATACCTGTTTTCCCCACTGTAGGGTGAGAAGCTCAGTCATCCGTGAGGACCTCGGAGTAGAGCCGCTTCTCTTTTGCATTGAAAAGAGCCAGTTGAGGTGGTTTGGGCATCTGGTAAGGACGTCTCCCTAGGGAGGAGTTCCAGGCACGTCAAGCTGGGAGGAGACATCGGGGTAGGCCCAGGACTAGGTGGAGAGATTATATGTCGACACTGGCCTGGGAACGCCTTGAGATCCCCCAGTCAGAGCTGGCAAATGTAGCCCCCGGTCAGAGCTGGCAAATGTAGGGAAGTTTGGGGTCCCCTGCTGGTGCTGCTGCCCCCGTGACCCGACAACGTATAACCGGATAAGCGGGTGAAGATGAGATGAAGTGCCAAATGGTCTCAGGCTGAATTGCTGTAAATGTTTACCAAACTTAGCTGAACAGCGGTACCAAAAATTGTAGAAATATGAGATCATACCGTTCAAATTTTGTGGTGATCGAGGTATATCAATATTACTGGTAATCCGCGCAATAATTAATATGTCATTTCTGTACACATTGGATACAACCACATCTGCATGTTTTGTATGTTTTCTTTACCTGTGGTTTTTGTCCTTTGTAGTTTTTTACCTGCTGTTTTTTTGGAGTAATATAAAGCTTCTTTCAAGAGTTCCATGAAAATGTAGGCTATAGTTATGTGTAGTTGTGTAAAGTTGAGTAAAGTATAGTTCAGTGCAATCCACTGCATTTTATAACACTAGAGCTCTTAAACTCAACTCTGGACCACAAGTACCACTAGTAGTTTTCCATTGCAATCCTCTACTTTGCAAATGATTTTGCCCTGGGACTTGACACCAGGTGGGTGCAATTAAAGAGGTAGAACAGAAGACCAGCTGGCTTTGGCCCTCGTTGGTTAATAGTTGAACACACTTGCCCTACAAGGTCCGGAGCCTGCTGGTTTTCTCTTCTACCTCATTAATCGCACCCACCTGGTGTCTCAGATCTGAATAAGTACCTGATTAGAGGGTTGCAGTGAAAACCCAACTGTAACTGGCTTCTTGGTCCAGAGTTGAGTTTGAGGGCCCTAAACGCAGGTGCCCAAGTTGCAATGTGATCTAAATTGATGCCTGGCAGTACTGCTGCATGATTGTGGGATCCAAACGAAACTATCATGTTGCTCAAATTTGTGTAGGTTACCTTCAGGGACTGGGGTGTTGGTCTTTCTTTTTATTTTGTGTTATCAAAATGTGAACACTTTGCGTATGTGTGCAGACTCTCATGCGCTCTGGCTTCATACTGTGTTGGTTCACCAGTGAAACTGTTGTTTGCAGGGGGCCAGGTTGTGAACCTAATGAACCAGCGCCTGCAGACGGGCTTCACCGAGGCAGAGGTGCTGCAGATCTTTTGCGACACATGTGACGCCGTGTCTCGACTGCACCAAGCCAAGACCCCCATCATCCACAGGGACCTGAAGGTGTGGAAGAGCAGGACCTCTCACCTGTGTTTTCAGACCCCTCCCTTCTCTGCTTTGTCTCACTCTAACTCCTCAGGTTTTTGTCTCAGTCTGACTTACTTAGGTATATACACAAAGCAGGCAGAGCTATATACATAAAGCAGACAAAATACAAAATATTTGTTTTCATTGTTTGAATCTGTATCCCTACCCCTTGGATTTTAAATGATTGGCTTTGAGATGTGCAAACTGTCAGCTTTTATTTAATTTGGGCGTATTTTATTCCAAATTGGGTGGACTGTTGTACATAGTTCCTAATATGGGGACCAAATGTATTCAAACCCATTTACTTATTTGTGTCCCATATTCAAAGCGCAAAATGGCAGCATAAAGGTTTTGACTGTAACAGTGATTTTTTTGATGTATTTGCTTTTTGTTTGTTTTGTTTCATTAGTAATTTACTTGGTAGTAGATTAATTGTAAAATAAATTGGCCAATTTGGAAGAATAGAACACATGTTTCAACACTTAAATGAATATGCTGCCTTGAGTGCTGAATATAGTTAATGAACTGTAAGTAGACAGTTGCCACGGCATAAATACTTAATACTTAAATATTATGAGGGCTGTGTATGCCTCTTCTTCATTATTAATGACTCATTAAAGGGGATTAATGACCAAAAAATATCACAGTTTATTAATCTCTTTGTGGTTATTTTGTTTGACTGAATATTTTTTAACATTGACCTTTATTTAATCTTGAATAATGAGAAATGACAAAGTAAGATAACAAAACAACTATTTTTAACAAGCCCATCAGGGTTTTCATATGATTTATGAACCATGATTCTTTGTCCATAATTGCAGTTATTTCCCTTTAAGTACTATAATGTCTTGTGGTATGATATCGGTGCTAGCATTCCCACTTATTATGTATGTTTGATATTGTAGGTCTCTTTTGTTACCACTGGCTCTCTGAGACTTGTTAATGGGAACGACATCATGAGCTTTATCAAGTCTGGGGTATTTTAACCAATAACCTGCTTGCATCTGCCAGGACAAAAAAACCTAGAAGTAATATAATGCTGAATTCAGTCAGCTGAATCTGCCCACAGGATGTTAGTAATACGGTAACCTCAAACACACATTAAAAACCCACTAAGATATTAACTGACTGCTGCATTTTGCCTTGGCTTTCTCAGCCTCTGGAATTTAACTCCATTAAAATGCTGTGGTTTGAAGATGTCTTTCCGGAAGTGCAGACCCAGATCAGTAGTCTAAGATCTTCCTAATGTGTTCTTCATTATTGTAAAGTATTGTGCAGAACAACGTTCAACACCTTATCTTCACCAGGGCAAAAAACAATACAGAGAAAGGGCAGAATACAAAAAAGGATAACATACAGAAAAAAGATGGAATACAGAAAAATAGTGAATCGTTTTGACTATTATTTTCTTTTAAAAAAGTTTTTTTAAATTAATTTAACCAAAGTATTTCCTCTCAATTGAATAAGTATCAATTCAGCAGAAAATGCATTTCAGTATTTGTATTTGTTGTGTACAGTCATTTTTTTCTCATCGTAATCCAATAAGTCTTAAAAGTATTTGAGGCATTCTATTCAGTAGAATTTAGTAGAACCATTATCTAATTAAACAAAAATTTAATATTGACAGCCGTTACATTAGTAATTTTTTCCTAGTCTGGCTCTGTTTGACTCTTCTCTCCTGTATCTCTGCAGGTGGAGAACATTCTGTTGCATGATAAGGGACACTATGTTCTGTGTGACTTTGGCAGTGCTACCAATAAGTTCCAGAATCCACAGACTGAAGGAGTGCCAATAGTCGATGAGGAAATCAAAAAGTTAGTGCACTACATAGACAAACATGCCATTTCCCTTAATTTCATATTCGTATTATTAAGGTTTATATCCACCCGGGCATACTGTACTGAAGAGTGTAGGTGTTTTAAGCAGTGCCTGTTGAAAATGACTTGTGATATGAACCACAATGTTCTCTCACCTGCTGTTTTCTCACAGGTACACCACTTTGTCCTATCGTGCCCCTGAGATGGTGAACCTCTACAATAACAAGATCATTACTACTAAGGCTGACATATGGGTGAGTTAGTATGTGTGTCACTCTTCCCGAAACCACTCTGGGCGCCTCAGGGACAAATGGTATATTCGTGAAAAATAAATCATGATAGAAATTTGCAACCTGCGTTCTCATGCTGGTTACACCCGTGTGTGTGTGTGTGTGTGTGTGTGTGTGTGTGTGTGTCTGTGTGTGTGTGTTTTAGGTCTAACTATACCCATGGGACCAAATGTCCCCATGGATATAGTAAAACCAGAAGAAATTGGACTCAAATTTCAAATTGGAAGCAAAAGTCAAATTCTGGCTCAGGGTTTAGGTTAAGGGTCAAACTTACAAGTTAGAATTGGGGTTTCTTTAAGGTCCAGCCATTGTTGTGTGTGTGTGTGTGTGTGTGTGTGTGTGTGTGTGTGTGTGTGTGTGTGTGTGTGTGTGTTTAAACAGGACTATATAAGCACCTTGTATTTTAGATCTTGGCTAAAATATTATATAAGCACCTTGGCTAAAATACTAGATCTTGGCTAAAGTACTATATATTTATACAGTGACTGGATTGTATTTTAGAATCCAGTCACTGTATTAATTAAAGCCTCTGATTTGTATGGAGGTTTCTTCACATTACACATTGTAAAACTTAATGCTCATCAAGTTGCCGATAATAGAGATGAACTGCATAAAATCAAAAGGCCTTTCTTTCACTAGAGGTATCTTAAGTATCTCTTTCCAGAGGGCATTTATTTGTCTCTTTTTGGGTTCCTCTCCAGGCGATGGGCTGTTTGCTGTACAAGCTGTGCTTCTTCACTCTTCCCTTTGGGGAGAGCCAGGTTGCAATCTGTGACGGCAGTTTCACCATTCCTGATAATTCCCGTTACTCCTACGACCTGCACTGCCTCATCCGTCAGTATTTCACCACTTGCTGTTACTGGGAATTAGTTTAGGTTCTACCTTGAACATATTAGAGATGCAGTTTTAAACGTATGTCTTGTTTTATGCACTCGAGCTATGCTGTATCTGTAGGATGTGGTGTGCTTCTTTGGTCTCTTCTGGTGTGGTTTAATCACTCTTTCACCTTTTTCTCTTGCATTTTCACCTGGTCCCTGAACTATACTTCTTACTCATTGGTGTTGGTCAGGCTACATGCTGGAGCCCGACCCTGACAAAAGACCTGACATCTACCAGGTGTCCTACTTTGCGTTTAAACTGGCTCGTCGGGACTGCCCTGTTCAGAATATAAAGGTCAGCGTTCTCAGTTCTGTGGTCTCAGTAGTGGGGGTGACTTTCTAGTCTGCCTATTTCATTTTCTGCACTGGGGACAGTCGGTGGCTTGAGCGCTGGGCTTTGGGCCAGCAATGCCAATGTTCTGTTTGATCCATGCCCTAAAGCTGCTGAATATGGTTGCCATCTGTTGTCAAACAGTCGCATTCCATTGCCGACTGTTCTTTTCCAAAACGTTCTCTAATCCACCTCCACCCAGAACTCACCGATTCCTGGCCAACTCCCTGAGCCGGTCAAAGCCAGCGAGGCTGCCGCAGCGAAGAAGAGCCAGAGCCAGACTCAGAGCAAGGCCAGGTGAGTCTCTGCAGGCGTCTGTCAACAGGGGACCTCCCCTAGCGATCCCATGGCTGTCGTCATCGTGAACCCCTGAGCTACGGCGAGCGTCCTTATGGTCATGTTCAGTGGTGCGTTCTCTGTCCCGTTTGGTAAAGCCCTTCCAACAGACTGACCAGGTCCCTAACTCTCACCGTAGGCTGACAGACCCCATCCCCACCACAGAGACTTCCATTACGCCCCGGCAGAGGCCCAAAGCGGCCCACGCCCAGCCCAGCGCTGGCATCCTACCCATCCAGCCGGCATCTCTCACCCCTCGCAAACGGGCCAACCTCCCTGCCGGTGGAGTCCTTCCTCTGGGTACGTGACCACACCCCCTCCCATGCGTGGGTCTGTTTTTTTCTCCGCAGCAACCAACCCAAATCCATTTAGTTTAATAACACCAAACTGCTATTTTTCAACACTAGTAGGAATGAAACATCTTCCTATATCTAATCCTTTACTGAAGAATTGAGAATTATTTGGGATAATTCATTAATATTGTATTACATTTGTTTTGTATTGTATGGCTTGTATAGTAACCAGATTGTATAATGCGTCCAGGAGTGAATTTAAACCTTGCCCAGCAAGCAGCGACCCTCCAATCACAGAAGGTGCCAACTTCAACACCACCACAGCCATCGACCGGCCAACTTCAGATGGGTGCTCAGCAGAAGCAGGTAAACTCACATTGCCACCCAAAGCTGAGCAGGGTTGGGGCTATCCCACGTTTCGATGGGTGACCAGCGGCTGTTCTGATCAGGTGTCTCAGAATCGAGTGCTGAGCTAAGATCAGGTCTATCGGCCCATGATGTAAGGTTGTTTAGCTTTATTGAAAAGGCGTTACATACATACTACGTATACTGTTGGAGGCTTACCAATTGACATGGTAGTCAAAAGCTTTATGGAGAAGTAATAAGCGCCTTGAGCAGGTGGGTGATACAAGTTGGAAGTTCATGACGTGAGTTTTCCCATAGGTCTCTCAGCATTTAGTAGCTTTTTAAATAATCTAACCCATTTAACTACAAAACCTTTAAAAAAAATCCAAGGTTTCTAAGGTAATTCGCCCAGCTTTTTTATTGAGTTTGGT
This sequence comes from Esox niger, assembly GCA_016801105.1. Classification (NCBI taxonomy): domain Eukaryota; kingdom Metazoa; phylum Chordata; class Actinopteri; order Esociformes; family Esocidae; genus Esox; species Esox niger. Next base: position 12,791 of record JACXGJ010010881.1, on the reverse strand, counting down.
TTTGTTGCTTAGTAACTGAAGGCCACTTGCAGTGCCTATCATAAGTTAGCCTGGCTGACAAGACATTTCTGACAGCGCAGGGAGCGCTTTGACTCACTGGTCTGGAGAGGGGCCTATTGTTACCGCTATGTTCGCTCAGAAAGTGTGAGAGCTTTTTGATTGTTGCTTATTTACTAGCTGTTTACATCCACAATGTCCCAAGCTTCCTCAGTTCAATACGTGAAATATTTTCGAAGTCGAAGTGACCATTTCCTGGGCTTGATGTTTTTGTAAATCATAAATGATTAAATTTGAATCCGGGATATCCTTCCAGAGGTGCGCATTGCGACACACTTTGTGGACAACATCAAAACCCCCTTTGTGGACTAATTTAGGAGTTCCGCCATTGAGTAACAATTACTGTCTTCTTGGGAAGCAACTCCATCATTGATTTGGCCTGATTAGTACAATAGTTCTGGTGCTATAGGCAATTTGTGATTCAACCAATGTTGGTATCTTTTGAAATGTCAGCAGAGTGGAGAACATATGCATGAGAGTGAGCAAATGTTCTTCATTCTGTTTGCACTCAGATCTATCATTTCCATATTTTATGGATAAATACGTTTATTCACTTGGTGACCTATTACAGGAAATTAGACCAAGCAAAAAAGAAGAAAGCGACCAAAGGAAATTGGTCAAATAAAAATTAAATAATCATGTATACAATTTGTCAAAGGTCTCCTCTTATCAAAACAAAACCTCTGGTGGACTAATGAGGTCCTCATTTGCTAGGTAGTAGCATTCTTGCTTCCTAATACACTAATCTCTGTGTGAACTAGTGTTGTCCTCTTGTTTCTGTGTGCTGATTCGGTTTGTGCCGTTGTCCTTGTTTGTGTGCTAGCCCGGGCAGTTACAGCCACAGCAGTCAGTTGCAGCAGCGGGAGGAGTCTTAGCTGTCCAGGCCAAGGCAGAATCCTTAAGCGCAATACAACAAGCTGTACCTTCCTCTGTGACCATTCCCACACCCCAGAAGGCCCAGACCCCATCCAGCCCGGCGCCACCTAAAGCGCCGGCCCGTCGCAAGCAGGCCAGCCAGAGCCAGGCCCAGCAGCCGTCCACTGCTCAGCCCGCTCTCAGCCCGCTTCCAGCTTCCCAGCAGCTCGCAGCTAAGCAACAAGCAGTTCCTATCCAATCAGCGGCCCAGCCAGAGGTGGCGCAGCAGCCACTGGTCAAGACCCCGTCCACCCCTGCAGAGACCAGTCTGAACACAGCTGAGTTGGAGATGGTAACTTACCTGAAACGCGTCACTGAGCCGACCGATGAAATCCGGCCCTGTGTTCTTCCTCCCTGCCAGCCATCCATTGTGTTGCCAGTGTCAGCGGGCTTCCTTTGCCTTTGTTCGTTTGCGTGTTGTCAGTGTGGTGAAAACAGTTGGCACATTGTGAATGTTTGAATGAACTTTTTTTCCATTTCTTTCCGCCTGCTGCTATCTAAATTTTGTGCATTTTACTTGATTTGCTAATTTTTTTTGCTATTTCCGTTTGGCATTGACATGTAATTAGTTTTTGCTAATGTTTTGTTTAATTAGCTTGATACACTAACCTTTTTCAGGCTTTTTTTCCCGGCCAGATTATTCAGGGTCAGATTTCTCTTAGCTTTACTCGGGGCACCACCACATTCCTTTTAGATTTTATGTTTTGAAAAAATGTTGCGTCATGTCCGTAAAATAGATGCACGTCAATATTTTTTCTGTTTGTTTTCAACAGAATTTGTTTCCCCAACTTTGAAAATCACTTTAGATTCCTTGAGATTTGTATTCTTTATATATTTCCTCTGCGCTCTGAACATCCCTACAGACTTCTCTTCCTGCACTGTCCAAGACTCCACCCCACTCTCCAAAAGCTACACAGCGCACTCCGAGTGATGTTACCCAGAATGCAGTTGACTGGCATCCTGGAAGTGACTCAATCCAGCAAAATGCCACAGCAGAGGATGACATCAGCCAGTTAATGTAAGCCATACATGCTGACCAGACTGAGTAGCCGGTGTAGTGAACATTTTGATAAACCACCTTGGGGTTTAACAATGATTACAATGTTCATCAGCAAGTTAACTTTTACTTGTTTATATTTTCAGATGTGTCGGTACATCTCCACCCAGTTCCACCCAGTCTCTTCAGCAGGGTGTGTGCGAACCGGCCCAGGATGGGAACTTCACTGCCTTTGCACCTTCCCCTGCCTCTGCCCCCGGCATAGTTACCAGCTCAGCCATGCAGCCCGCCTGGAACCCTTTTGGGAATGATGACTTCTCCAATCTCAGTGCGGAGCAATTGATTAACAAAGACTTGGTTGATGGTGAGGGTGTGTTGTGTTCTGTTTTGTTGTGTTGTGTGGGTGGGTGTTCCGCACAGACAAAGGAATTGGATTGTGATAGAAGTAAAGAAGACATGCTCTGCTGTAAAACTGTTTCCAAACACACAGCGCTGTAACTGTAATATAAACTTTAATGCTATTAGAAATGGCTGCCAATGCAAAGATGGAGACGGCTTCCACTGAGGACCTGATATCTGGCCTGTTGGAGGTCTCCTCTCCTGGGGAGACAGCACCCAGTGAAGACCTGATATCCGGCCTGTTGGAGGTCTCCTCTCCAGGGGAAACAGCCCCAAATGAGGACCTGATATCTGGCCTGTTGGAGGTCTCGTCCATTGGGGAAACGGCCCCAAGTGAGGACCTGATACCTGGCTTGCTGGAGGTCTCCTCCCCTGGTGAAACGGCCCCACAACCTACTGGTGAGACCCTGACTCCTGTCTATCAATTTGGGGCTGTGTGGTAAATGTAATTATTTCCCAATTACAATTTTACATTATGTGATAACTATGTTCGCACCCTGGAACGATGTCTTTTTTGTTTTTGGATATAAACTACAATGCCATTTACAGATATAATACATTATAAATATGACACTAAAATAGTATACTTTGCAATAATTTATTCATAACAAAATCGAAAGGAAATGATATTCCGTTGTGCAGAAAAAAAGAAATGGCTTCAATGCTTGTTAGACATAGCTATAGCGGTTTTCTTTAACTGTCTCATACATTGAGTGGGAGGAATGTTTGCCCACTTTTCTTTACAGTGCAGTTTCTGCTGCCCAAACTTGATGGGTTTCTTGCATGCATGGCTTTAAGTCCACCCACAGCATTTTGAAAGAATCAGGATCTGGTCTATGCCATTTTGTTACAACTTGTCCAGTGTCATGAGTCACTGTCCTTAGCAAGACTTATGTTTGGCTCATTTTGAGCATTTTGACAGAAGGCCTTACATTACCCTCACAAATTCTTTGGTATCTTATGGAATTCATGTTTGACAGAATGATGGCAAGTAGGCCAGTCCCTGAGTCAGCAAAGCAGCCATAATGCCACTGCCTCCATGTTTTGATTATTGTGTTCATAGGTGGTGTTTCCAAGCATGGTGTCTAATGTTGCAGCCAAGCAACTCCATCTTTGACTGTCCAGATCACAATGTTACAGTAGTTTTGGTCTTTAGCAATGTGTTTTCTTGTAAACGCCAGACACATCTTGATATTTTTTTGTGAGAAGAGGCTTCTTTTTTTCTGTGGTTTGTGCATTCTCTGACCATTGGTACATGCAGATCTGAGGGCCTTGGGTTGGGCTTTTGATCTTGGCATGATGTGTTACCACATAACCATATAAGACCAACCCAGACTGAGGTTTTCATCTCTGTGGATAGTTGGGCCCTCCCAAGTTACATCCCAAGATTTTCTAATCATTTGCACCTGTTTTGGTGCACCTCATTCAAAATTTGGCCCATTTATGTCCTGGTAAAAATATGGGGTCTACACATAAGGAAAATTGCATTTCTGTTTACATTTTTACATTCTGTAAATCATCAAGGATGGAATATAAGTGCTTTATTATTTTGCTGATGTAATGAGGCTGCCTGTGACCATATCAGTGAATCTCTGAACACTACACTCTGCAGACATTTCTATTTGAAAGCTTTCTGGTGATCGTAAACATGCCATACTTTTTCTTCTCAGTTTTATTCATTAGTGCTGTTTCTGTTTCTTTTGTCTAATTCTCTGTTTCCTGCCTTGCCACTTATCTATGTTCCAGTAGAACAGACTGAAGACATCATGGGCCTGGATAAAGGCATATCTTTGCTGTCTATTCCAGTCCCTTTGAACGCACTGGCACTTTCAGACACTCCAGGTAACGTTATCTCCCTTTCCCTTTGTGTCAAAGCCTGCTTCAACTCACTTAAACTCCCATAGAAGTACAGTTTGAGACACCAGCATTTCAAGGGTGAATACAGGTGTCTTCTCTGTGAATTCTGTTAATCTACCTTGAGTTCAAAGCACTCAAGAATGCCAGAGTTCAGGTTATTGAGTTACAAATAAAATGGGATGGTTTTTATGAAAGAGTTGCCAGTGAACATTGGCTAAAAATGGAATGTGTTACCAGTAGCTATGTTTCTATACAGTTGGAGAGAGATTTCCATTATTCTGATACCTGCATAGCTTTAAAGTCCAACCATTTCCTATGGCAAATACAATGTCCATAGTAATGCCTGGCACAGTGATAAACCTTCCTAGGTTTTCCCATGTCTACCAAGCTGTCTTACAATGAATGAACTAGTTAAGGATAGCAGCATCTGCTAAATGATTAAAATGTTAATGCATTGAATTTTCTCTCACATCTGCAAGTACTGTAACTAGCAAGTGAGCCGAATTTAGCCAGTGAGCTTGGGAGCTTGACTGACATTGTAATGCCGGACCCTTCAATTAAGCCGATTATTGCTGATCCTCAGCCTGTGTCTAGTGTGCACTCTGAATTGACAAACTGACAACTGTAATGGCAATTCTATCGATAGGAACTCTTAAAGGAGTATGTACAGAGACAAAATTCTCTTGGCATAATTAGCAGTTTGTTTGCAAACAGAGAGACTCATCAAAAGCTTACAGAATAATCCTCTGAGGAGTCTCTAACATAAATACATGAACAGTCAGTATTTATTACAGTTGAAAGAGGTGTGGTAAGATGCTACCCAGCTACAGCTTTTTTTGTCCTTATACAGTGCAGCTCATAACTAGTGTTTGGACAGTGACACACGTTTTGTGTTTTTGTCTCTGTACTGAAATACACTGGAATAGAAATGAAACAATGACTTAGGGGTTAAAATGCAGTCCATGTCTTGGTATTCTCCTTATTTAATGATGCAATGCTCATGTTACCCATTGCTAGCGGCAGCTTAACAATAACTGAACCTCCTCCATGTTTGACTGTGGGAAGGGTGGTCTTTTCTCTGAACAGTTCATATTTCTTTCTGTAAAGATTGTGAAATTTTTCTTTAAAAAGATCAAATTCATTCTCATCTGTCCCAGAGATTGTCCCAGAAGGATTGTGGCATGTTCAATTGTGTTTTGGCAAATTACAATCAGGCTTTCTTGTGTTTTTTACCGCCGGTGTCTCTCGACAACCATAAAACCCTATTTCACTGAGTTGGCAAGTGGATGGTTTGAGTTGAAACTGTCATACCTCTAGAGAGTCTAAGAAAGGATGTCGATATGCCTTTCTTCCTTTAAAAGTCGTCAGAACTTCCCCAGTTATGCCCATTATTGTACACTTGTTATTGCTATTCATTACATGGATAATGTGAATGTAAGTGTATCGTTTTTTTCTGTTGGTTAAAATGTTCTCTGCAGTCTGTGTTTATTACTTTGTGGGGCTAGTCCTGCTAGACACTGATATAAGCTCAAATATTGGTGTTTGGAAGCACATGGAAGATGTTTTTGAGACTAATATATTGCAATACTGTATGTTATATAGCTAGGAGTGGGTACAGTACTGAACATCTTTATTTGAGTTACTACTGTTACATTGTAATTTTCTGTAGGGAATGTAAAAACTTCTCAAGGAAGATTAAGAAAGTATCCTGTCAGAAAACTACTATTTACAATCACTGCTCACATTGTTACTGTAGGTACTCTATAGGTACTCAATATATAAAACATCCAGACATGTTTAAAAGGTTTAGTTGTTCGATAAAACATTAGAATGGGAAATACGAGTGATCTCTGTGACTAGGAACCTTGGTATGATTGTTGGTGCCAGATGTGGTAGTTCCAGCATCTCAGAAACAGCTGACGTCCTGGAATTTTCATGCGCTACCTCTCTCTATAAAAAATATGTCATAAACAATAACATCCAGTGTGCTGCAGTTCAGTGGGCAAACCACAACTCGTCCATCAGAGAATTGAGAGAAGAATATCCAGACAATTTCAAACTGGCAGAGAAGGCCCCAAATACTCAAATATAATGGTAACGTGCAGAAGGGCATTTTTGAATGCACAAAGATGAAGCGAATGTGGCCGATAGGGGGTCTTCTAGGTATACCTAGTGGCTGGAAACAGTAGTCACATGATCACTCTTTAGAAATGGCTCCTTCAGAAACACACTGATTCATTTGCAAATCAAATTAAACCAAACGAAAATTGGTATTTATTAAGCAATTATAAAATGTTGGCTTGCCAGATTATTATTCTGCCAGATGGATTGTTCTGTTGTATGTCTTTTACCCAAATATATATAATGTACAGTGCATTTGGAAATTTTCCAGAACCCTTCTCCTTTTCCACATTTTCACTTTTTCCACATTTTCATCATTCTATAATTGATTACTTTTTAGTTTTCCCTCATCAATCTACGGACAATACTCCTTATTGACCAAACAAAAGCATGTTTAGAAAGGTTTGCTTTCTAAGTACAGTATGCAATTAATGCTAATAAGTGAAAAGGCAGTAATTTGCACTAGTTAAGTGATCAACTATTGCAGGTTACTGTGTTTAAGTGTTTCAGCTCTCTGACGATACCCAATAGTTATTATTTCCTATCGTTCAGATTCTGCAGATTTTTTTGGAAGTTAAGAAGAAAAAAGACCCCGCCACAGACATTTTTGTGAACTATAACTAGTGAAATCTTAGAGGTTGGCCAGCTAAACTAGTTGTCCTGCAGTATGTATGAGTTGGCATGCTTATAGCACGCCCTTCTGGAAATGGCCTAATAACTGAGTGAACAGAGCCTTTATTGTGCTCAGATAACAGCACGTGTACTGGGCTCCGTTGGCTGAAGATTAATCAGTTACAATTGTCATGACCTGTCTATCACATTGTGTACTTAAACTGGAGCATGGGGTGCTATTTCTCACTGAACACTGGTCCTATTACTTCTCAATAGTCCAACTCCCTGAGCTTTTCTTTATTCCTCATCCTTCACCCTACTCTTACCTTCCTTTCTTCACCGCTTTTGTCCATCCACTGTCTCTGCTTAAATCAGTGGTTTGTTCTGTTCTTGTCATGTCATCCTCAAATTAAGTATTTGCGAGTTAATCTCACTGGTCTTTTCTCTCTTGCCATTTTCTCCTTTTTGTTCTTCTTTTGTCACTGGGCCTGCAGAGAAACTTATTGAGGGACTGAAGTCCCCAGATACTCACATTCTACTCCCTGACCTCCTCTCTATGGCGGATCCCTTTGGCGGAAATGGTGCAGGGGCTTTCAATGGTAAAGTACTGTCTTCTGCCACTCCTGGAGTTTTCACTGCTATGTACAGGCTGTTAATATGTTCCATAGGATGCCCTGTGGCAACATCTTCTCTCTGCTTCCTCCTCTGTTTCTACCTCTCTACCTGTACCCTAGTGGCTCCAGTACAGGACTCTCTTGTGAGTCTGGACCTTCTGATCCCTGGTCTGGAGGCTCCTGTTGTCCAGTCTGAGACAGAATCGGCACTGTTTCATGGTTAGTTTCTGTCCAATGGGCCAGGCGATACAATAGGTCCTGTCTAGGTCCTGGAGGATTATTTAGCTCTAATAGGTTTTAGTTAATGTGTCTTGTGATGAAACTTTTGTCATTTACATATGTTTTTAAGAAGCTAAAAGGAACGCCCTTTAGAACCTTGCCCACATTTGAAATTAGGCGAGATGACATTCAAGTTACTACTGTTGTCAGTCACCACCAATGTTTGACTCAATGCTGCAAATTGAATTAAAGAAAATCATAGCCCACTGCCGGAACACATAACAGACAAGGCACATGAGTGCTATTGAAAAAAATAGTGTCCTTGTATTGTATTCACAGAATGGGTGGTATGTGAATGTTAATCATGCTATGTATCAGCTGGAATTGCATCCCACCAAGTTTTTTTTGGACTAATAGAGGAATAACGGTAAATACTGAAAATACTTCTAGGTTCATCAAAATTTAGCTGCCTTTCACGGTGCAACAGATTTCCTAATCTGGGAGAGTGAATTGATGGTGTTTGTCATTCTCCCCAGTGGCCTGGATTTTATTCCCAGATGTACTTTTTGCTACAATTTACAGTTCCTTTGGAAATGCAACACTTTTGTTTTTGCCCCCATTCGTCATGAGCTGAACTCAAAGATCTAAGACTTTCTATATGTACACAAAAGGCCTATTTCTCTCAAATATCATTCACAAATCTGTCTAAATCTGTGTAAGTGAGCACTTCTCCTTTGCCAAGGTAATCCATCCACCTCACAGGTGTGGCATATCAAGATGCTGATCAGACAGCATGAGTATTGCACATGTGTGCCTTAGGCTGGCCATAATAAATGGCCACTCGAAAATGTGCAGTTTCACTGTATTGGGGAAAAAACAATGTTGCGTTTATAATTTTGTTAGTGCAGATTCTGTCACTTTTGTCACGTTTTGTTGTTATATGTTGTTATAAACGTCTAATTGATTAAACATAATCTTTTGTCCCATAATGATAAAGTGAAATCCTTTAACATTATGCTGTAAATTGAGAACAGACGCATTCTGTCCTTTAATCATCCCTGGGGAGCCTCAGTTGATTGGACATTGCTTAGTAACGGGGGAAGAAGGGCCTTGTTTTTTATTATGATTGAATGTTTTTAGCTTGCTTGCCTGACTTGTCAATGGCAGCAAAAATCTGCAGTTCAGTATCCTGAATGAGCTATTCTTATGACCTATTCCAACTTACCCTCCACCTCCTCCGCCCTCCTTCCTCCAGACCCACTGCATGGGGAGGACTCTCTGCTGGGCTGCTCTCTCATCTCTGCCCCGTCTGGGGCCTCCTCGCTCTCCTCTGCTCCCGGTTCAGCTGGTGCTGGGTCTATTCTGGATGACTTTGACCTGGTGTCTGGGAGTTCCAGCCAGCTTCTAGCAGGTATGAATGTTTCCAAAATCACACACCCGATCTGTACAGGAAACCCTACAGTCTTGAAAGCAGAAAAGCCTTCAGTGGAGGCTAAACGCAGTTGTATTAAAATGCACAGTTTTTTTTCTTCCTAGAATTTCTTTTTAAGCAATTCTGTACAACATGACCTCTTCCTGAAAGATAACACTCTGAATCACATGTTTTGGTTTCCCGCTGGAACTTTGACAGGGCCTTACATTGTGAGGAAAGAAAGAACAAGAAAATAAAAGTTTATTTCTACGCCAAGATGGTGTTCAATTATTTCCTTATTCTGTACCTTATGCTTTTAATGCACATCAGTCCCCCTTATAACAATGTTGGGGCAAACAGCAACATTAACCTGTAGACCTTCTTCCAATGATGATTTCATTCTGACAAGTAATTCAAATTCAGTCATAGTTTCCTTCTTTACCTTGTCAATAAAATCGGTTGGATTTTTTGTTGGCTGAAGAGTTTGGGAACCTGACTTGCTTATGCTGAAGAACATCTTCCTCCTTTCTCTGGCTCCGTTCACTATAGATTCGTCTGATCTCTTGGTCTCAGGCTTTGAGGTTCCACCCAGTGCAGAAACAGGCAACAAGGATGAGTTTGACCCCATTCCTGTCACAGACTCCAAAAACCCCTCAAACCGAGGTAAGCCCAGCGGTTTACTAGCAGTGTTCCAGTCCCACTGAGAGTGTCTCTAATTCCTTAAACCCCTGCATCCCACCCACTCTTTCTAATCTTGAGTAGCCATCATCGCTCTTTGTAGTTCTTCTTTTTCTAATGCCATTCATATGGAGCTCTTCCACTGAGGATTTACCTCAGTGTTTTGTTATTTTTGATATTACCAAAAAGGCTTTATTTTTCCATGTTCACTGCCAACACGGTCTCATTGGTCCATTGCTCCCTGGGGCCAAGTCCAGACCACTGGTACTGTTCATGTAGCATTTCCAGTAAGGGCTATTTGTAATCCTTAACACCTCATTAAGTAACAGGCTTCAAGAGGGCAGACATTGTTGATTCTGCTTATCACAATTCTTTAGTGTCATAATCCCTATGGCAACACTATTAGTAGAACTTACATTAACATAAATCTGTGGGTACTGGAGTGGGGGGGTCTCAGTGGAAAAGCACTAAGAGATTGTCCTCTTGTCTGCTCTTTACATCTCCATACTACAGATCCTGAACGTTTTGCAAGTGCATATGTTCTTTACGTAGCTAAAGGCTGTGCTCCAATGTCCTTATTCTGTTATGCTTCTATGTCCTTCTGCTCTTTTTCTACAGTGTTAAATCAGAGCCTGCAGTTGCTGGGTTTTTTGTTCTGTTAATGATGCAGTAATGTTGACTGCATCATATCTATCAAACTATGAGTTAAAAAAGAAACATGAAAGAAATACCTGAGTGAAGGAAATGATCAGATGGGGGAGTAATAACTAAGTAAAACCTGTATAGAGAGTAAACACATTCTGTATATAGTCTGTACTTGTTACTTTTTTACTTTTTTCTGGATCTTCAGTGAGAGAGATGCATGTACATATTCTCTGAAGGTCCCAGAAAAGACAGACCACAGCCATGCGCTAGGTTGCATCTAGAGAGACATTTCTCTGTTCTGTAACCGTACTTCTCAGTCTCTCTTGTTCTTCTTTGTAACCTTCTCTTTCTTTTTTGTAACCTTATTTCTCTCTTCTCTAACCTCCCTTCTTTTCTTTAACCTTACTTCTCGCTCTCTCTCATTTGACTGTAACCTCTCTCTCTCTCTCTCTCTCTCTCTCTCTCTCTCTCTCTCTCTCTCTCTCTCCTGTAACCTGACTTCTTACTCTCTTCCCCTGGCTTCTCCATCTGTCCCCTCCCTCCCTTGCTCCCTCCTCCTGTCCCTCTCCTTCTCCTCGGCCCTCCCCCTGGCGCCTCCTTCCCCCCACGCTTCACTCCACTGGCGCCGTCCTCTATGGTCCGGCCCGGTTCAGGAGGCCACTCTCGCAGTAACAGTGGGAGCTCTGAGTCCAGCCTGCCCAGCCTGGCCCGCTCCCTGCTCATGGTGGACCAGCTGATCGACCTGTAGAGGGGCTCTGGGCAGCCGCCACAAGGGGGGGAGGGTTTTGGGGGGGATGGAGGGTTGGTGATGCTGCTGAAGACAGCTGACCCCCCCAATCTTTAGAACCCTTCCCGTCCCTCTCCACCATTAACAGTGCTTGTTCCATGCCAACTCCTGCTGTCATTCCAAACGCACCGGAGCCACATCCGTCTGTGTTCTTCCCGTCATATCCCTGATATCGATTTCCTATTATGTCCACTGTTTTTCATCTCTCCTCCTATTTTCATTTTCTCACAGCCATTCTGTGCTGTGGTCTTTCTGCGGTCATCATGACTAACAATTTCACGGCACACCGCTTCTAACCGTCGCGTCCATACCTCACTGACTTCATCCAGGAGTAATTTTTTCTGTCAACCATGGCCACTTGTTTCACCGTGTTTAAATCCTCTGGACCGTCTCGGAGCAGTCGTCACCCAGACACTGCTCTTGATAGATGTTGGCTGGTCGTTCTGGTTGTTAAAGTGCTCAGCTAGATATTTCTTGCCTGTGTTTGCAGCATTTGATTTGACTAGTATTACAGTTCACACAGCGAGTTGAACCAGTGTCTTAACGTTGATTGCTGGAATCTGTTTGGAGGTGTTGTGTAACATTCCAACTATTGTGGTGTATCAGCCGATTGAATTTCACTCTTGATTTAATTGGCTGAGTGTTCATGACTTGTGTTTTAGTCATGAGCTATCACCATCTCCAGTTGTGACTGGATGGGTGTCGTCTAAAAAGACCCCTCTAGCTGCTGGTCTGGTTGAGCTTCCTTTATCTGGGGTCTCATTCTCCCAGCATCGCAAGATCCAGCCAGCTGGTGACCATGAAACTAACTGATTAGTGATTGAAAAAACAAAAATGTTAGCGACTTCATAAAGCCTAACATTCAAAAAGGTTTCTAGTTAAGTTGGGTGAACTCCAGCCTGGCCAGGGATTTAGCTGCATTTTCTGTTCAGCTTGGGTACGGATAGTCTGTCAGTTACATTCCTTTCTCATTTCTGTCTGTTTTTGCCCACACGACCATTTCATTCCTGTTAAACATGCATTCCCACAAAGCATCCATTCCTACTTTTAATGTACATAGTTCCTAAAATTCAGACCCTTTGGCCCCACGTAATATCAACGTATGTGTATCTCCAATAGCCAGACACTGCTCCAGTGACACTGCTCCAGTGACACTGCTCCAGTGAATATACATTTTGATTCCTCAAAAAGTCAAAATCCTTTGTTCCTCATCGGTTGTCATGGCTTATATTGTGGGAAAAAAATATTGAAATGTTTATTTCTAATAGCTAATATTAAATGTTTATTTCATATATAGCTAATATTACATGTGAATAGGATTAGTGTTAGAGTATGAATGTAAGAATTGAATATCAGTCTATAAATAAAGATGCGCATATATATATATATATATATATATATATATATATATATATATATATATATATATATATATATATATATATATATATATATATATATATATATATATATATATAT
>JACXGJ010010880.1:0-20963 GCA_016801105.1 Esox niger | reverse complement strand
CACATGCCTAATTTTGTTCGAACAATTATTGCACACTTCCTGTAAATGGTATAAACTTCGTTTCACTTCTCAAATATCACTGTGTTTGTCTCCTATATGATATATTTAACTGATTTTTTTTATCCTAAGAACCAACGATTTATGAAGGAAAATCATGGAAATTAACAAGGTTGCCCAAACTTTTGCAGACCACTGTATTATTTCTATTATTTATTAACTCTGAACTGCTACACCTGCATTGAATATCTATTTAATACATTTCATATCATGATAGATCAGTATTGGGAACACAGATACATACAGCAACCTGTCACAAAGTGTTAGGTGTTGTGGAGATGAGGAACCAGGCACTAGCAGATGTGGCAGTCGATGTTATGATTTTAATTGAAAATTAAAACACTGAGCACTATAAAACCAACTGAAAGAAAGTAAAGGTTTGTACAAAAAACGACACTCACCACTGATTAACACACGCACACACACACCCACACACACACCCACACACACACAGTAAGTGAGAACAACCCTTTCCAGCTGACTAATGCATGAGATACAAACAATTTCTTCATTTGTGTACACACTGTCAAGGCTGCCTAAATGATCACCAAACCATAGTGAGACATAATTGGCGGATTAAATGTCTTTGTTCTGTGAGTTAGGAAAACACAAGTGCAACCCAGATGTTCCCCAGAAGAATGCATTCTACTGGCATTCTACTTCACTGGTTAACTGTATTATATGCTGTAACAATGAAGTTAGGTGCATGTACTGTAGTGCTGGTGTGTAGAATGGGATAATACCCAATGTATAAGACAAACTCCTGTTCTTCATCACATCACTTTTATTCAGGGACAAATGTAAAAGAATATCAGATAAAACCAAAGACAAAATAATAACATAGAAATATCAATACCAAAATGGAATGTTTACAGTACAGATCTATTGAAAGGCATGCCTACATGTTTAGAGAAATTTGTTGACAGCTGATTGATGTACGCTCATGAAGATACTGTTGCTGGAGTCAAGGTAGATGGAGGATGTGTAATGCATGACAGAGTACTGTATATAAGCACCTTACCATCAAGATAATTTTTTTAATAATGCTGTTGTCGGTCTAAGATTGCGATCATGCAAGCAGAACAGAACGCAATTACTCAAGCACCCAGCACAAACAAAGCAACCAAAGATGATTGCTGACGACATACTTACAAAGAACGCCACCGTAAAGCACAAACAAAAGTGTTTGGGCAACGATCAATAGTTATGGATTATAGGTATCAGTAGTAGAGCAAATTTCAAAAATGCTAATTAAACATCTGTGCAACTCCCAGATCTTCTCTATGATAATAACACCACAAACACATAACACAATGCCATGCAACAAGTACTATACAAGCACATTGGTAGTCAGTCCGTTAGCATGTTTTCCATTGGCAAGGTGGTGCGGGAGTAATAGATTGCTGTTGTTGAAAAGAGCCATGACTTCCAACACACAATGGAAAATAATCCTTTAGGGGAAAGATGCTATTTGAAATGCAATACATAAAAATAAATAGTTATTGTTGGCGAAATCACGCTCAGCAAATTAAACACATTCACAATGATTTTCAAAGAGTTTTAAATAATGTTGCCAGTCTCAAATAAATATAGGCACAGCTTTCAAGCAATGGAGGAATGCTCAGGCTGAAAGGAATCTGAAAAGCAAATTGTTGGCCATATTTCTCCTCAACAGGTTTATATCCAAGTTGCAAGCTACCCATAAATCTCTGTCCTGTACCACTTGCCTAGGATGTGTACAGTCATAAGAAACATATTTTTTATGGTTATAATATGAGCAGAATATAAAAATGTCAATCTTGATCTACATGTTGTATAATGTAATGTTATGAAAGTCAAGCTAGCTAGCAGGCATCTAGTTAGCTAAGGCTATATACATTATGGTCTGGAAATAATTTGACCTTGACACAAGTTTTGATTTTATGGCTGTTTACCAAAATATATATGTAAGTTAAGTTAAATAATGAATAGGGATGTAACGTGCTGTCTCTCAGCTTAAATTTGAAGGTATTCACCTCCAAATTGGAGGAAGGGTTTAGGAATTACAGTTCTTTAATATGTAGCCGTCATTTTTCAAGGGACAGAAAGTAATTGGACAATTGAGTCAAAGGCTGTTGTTTCATGGACAGGTATGGACTATTCATTCAATGAACAAGGTAAGTGGTCTGGAGTTAATTCCAGCTGTGGCATACGCATTTGGAAGACAGATACAGAGGGTTCACCACAAGGTGCAAACCGTTGATAAGCCTCATGAATAGAAAGGCTACATTAGAATTTGCCAAAAAAAACAAAGACAGCCGAGTTCTGAACAGTATTCTTTGGACAGATGAAACTGAGATGAACCTGAACCAGAATGGAAGAAAATTTATGGAGAAAGCTTGGTCCGAATCTCATGATCCGAAGCATACCAAATCATCTGTAAAACATGGTGGAGCCAGTGTGATGGCATGGGCATGCATGGCTTCCAATGGCACTGGATCACTAATGTTTAGACAGAAGCAGCCAGATGAATTCTGAAGTGTATAGGGATATATTGTCTGCTCAGATTCAGCCAAATTCAGCGAAGTTGATTGGACGGTGCTTCACTTTTCAGATGGACCCAATGACCCAAAACATACTGCGAAAGCAACCCGGGAGAATTTTTAAGGCAACGATGTGGAATATTCTGCAATGGTCGAGTTAATCACCTGATCTCAAAAACCCACAAACAAATTACAACTGAAGACCGCTGCTGTAAAGGCCTGACAAAGCATCACAAAAGAGGAAACACAGCATTTGGTGATGTCCATGAGTTTCAGACAGTCATTGCCTACAAAGGATTCTTGACCAAGTATTACAAAAGAACATTATATTTATGATTGTGTTAATTTGTCCAATTACATATGAGCACCTGAAATAAGGGGACTGTGTATGAAAATGGCTGCAATTCCTAAACGTGTCATACAATATTTTTGTCCGTCCCCTTGAATTAAATTCTGCACTTCAATTGCATATCAGTTCTTTCATTTTAAATCCATTGTGGTGGTATACAGAGCCATGTGTCAGTGACTAAACATTTCCAGACCTAACTGTAAATACATTGCTTCGGCCATTCCCATTGTAGACCCTTTAGGACTGAACTTAAATATTTCTCCTTTAAATGCAATTTCATGAATATATCCATACAGGATCACCGCTGATAGTCCATTTGCCACCTGTCCTTCATGTGAGTGTCATTGGTCAAGACGACCACCAGTCACCCATTCTCTTTCACAACGTCCATGCTGAGATCTCAATCAGGTACGTTTTAAAGACCTACACTACTTCTGGTGTGATGGGGTGCCAGTACGCGGTCTCCACCTGTCCCCGACTGCACATGTCTCTCCAGTGTTCTTGTCCTGTCTCTGGGGCTTCATAGCCAATCAGCACACGGCCCAACATGCTGCTCTTTGTGTAGAGTCGGCCCTGTTGGGGAGGTATATGTGTAATTGTTCGTTTTCTTACCAAACACTAATCTGAAGACAGTTCTGTAGAATAACCACTTTAATTTATAATAGAATGACATACATCATTCCCATTTAGTCATTCCTACCTGCATGATGATGAACTCCAGAGAAAGTGACAGCTGAGCAACATCCCCAAGAGGCAGGTCAAACAGAAAGGGAGCATTCCACACAGCATTGTGTCCTCCCGCCCCTTTGGTCTGCTTGGTCCCGATCACTTTCCCATTCTGACGCAGGTTGATGACAACGTAGTGCTCTTCAGAGACGTGAAAGCAACAATCAACATAAGAAACAGGAATAGGAAAGAGGGATTGTGACCAGTGTGCAACTAGAAAGGCACATAGGGAATGCTTGAAACGAAT
The DNA here is from genome assembly GCA_016801105.1 of Esox niger. Lineage (NCBI taxonomy): Eukaryota > Metazoa > Chordata > Actinopteri > Esociformes > Esocidae > Esox > Esox niger. The sequence continues at coordinate 17,062 of JACXGJ010010880.1, read as the reverse complement.
GGGAACGCCTTCTGATAACACTCCATTGGACTGTGTGTAATAACTGCAGGGATACAATTCAGACATGGGGGAGTGGTATGGTGAGGATATAATGACAGGAGGCCCATCATTATCTGTAATCTCATTACAAAACTCAATCAGAGAGGCCAGTGCCTGAGAATAGTACTGTAATTGAAATGGTTATTATGGCTGATTCTGAATAATGGCTGGGGAGTTTGCAAAAAACATAAGAGATCCTATTTTCTTTTGTCACTTTCGTACTCACATTCGGCACATTACTTGGCCTAAAAGCAAAATGAACATATTATACCTGCTGCACCTGGCATGCGGGAGAGCTTGGTCAGGTTTTCAGCTTTGCGGACCATCACTTTGATGCGGTGGGCCAGTGTCTGGTACTGCAGCAGAATATAGAGCTGTCCCAGGGCCCGTGGACCACCGCACAACAAACTCTTCCTGTGACTCAACGTCTCCTGGGAACTCATATTCTGAGAGAGAAGGTTCAGTTAAGGACAGTAAATGAACAAGGTATGTTGTTTAATTTAAGCAGATCATCTTGCTTTGTTTCCTGAGGCAATATGTATACATAAACCATTAGCATGTTCAGGGGGAAAATCAGACAATTACATTACATTTCCTCAAGAGCTATTATTGAGTGGACACCAAAAGTAGTGCCGTGATACTGTTTTAGTTGGCACACTAGGTTTGCTTGCTACTGTAGCTCTGAAAATTCAGCTATTGTGTGTGAACCCTACCAACATAAAACATAGTTACTGGATATTAGCTACGTGCATTGAATGTCTTTCAGACAGTAGACATGAACACTGCCACCTCGCCAGCTAAAGAACACTACATACATTGCATTGCAAACTTCTCTCATTGCACATTTAGTATTGCCATTTGTAATGCATCTATACACATCTATTGAAATATACATACACTTAATACTTGTAAATGTTCTGCCCTCTTCCATTTGCACTTCTGGTAAGATGCTTAATGCATTTCATTGGACTGTACTTGTTGAATGACAATAAAGTTGATTCTCATCTAATCTAATTGACTTGAAATCAAACAGCAAACCCTGGTTGATGTTACTCTAGCTAGCTAGCAAACATGTGCTAAACGCTAGCTAACAAAGTCTGACATGCAATTCAAGGCAGAGAAAATGCAGGCTGGTGACGGTTATAATTCTTTTTTTATTGTATTGAGTGGTAGAAGCAAAGAAATGTCAAACAAATCCTTTGTAAGATCTACTTGCTAAAAGTCTGCAATCAGTGACAGACTCTCAGATCCCACAAACGTACCACAAGACGTACCAGTGCTGAGGGCACAATTGCTTTCTCTGCTTAATATTAATGAAATGTCATAGTTATGTTCACAGAGATATATTGGGGGGATCATAATTGTCCCCAGGGTGGGGGGGTTGTGTCCCCCTGTCTACCCAGGGATTTCCGCCAATAAGCATGTTGGAGAGGCTTATCACTAGTTAGCTGCAAGCTATCACTCAGCAAATTAATAACAATTCATTGGTTTTATCTGACAGACAGTTGATGTGTTGCCCAGCAGATCCTACGACCACAGACCCAACTAGTACAAATTACTCAACATAGTAAATATACATGTACAGTACCAGTAAAAGGTTTGGACATACTCGTATATGGGTGAAGTGACTGGTGCTGTTGTTGTTCACAACCACACACAAACAACATTAATCTGACTTCAGTAATTATATTTACTATCTGTGTCTCTGAAACTCAGGATCATGGACTGTAATTCAGGATAAGGAATATAAGTGAAATTGGTAAGGGACTGGGAGTAATCTCAGATTGTTATTGAAATTGGTCCTGTAGTTAGTAAACAACATGATAAAAAAAATCCTGAAACATAATTTTGTTAATATTTAATTGTAATTTGTTAATATTTAATTGTAATATTTAAAAGTAATTTCCATTCTTATAATTCAACATCTGAGGATTAAGACTAACGTCCAAACCTCTTCTTAATAATGATTGAGAGGTGAAGGATTCAAATGAATTGTTAAAAGTCTCCCACAAATGACCTATACCTCCGACCACCACTCAGTTAAAGACTGTGCAGGCAAATAGTGCAACAATTTAAGAACAATGTTTCTCAACATTAAAATAGCAAATAGTTTGAGAATCTCATCATCTATGGTACATAATATTATTAGAGAATCTGGAGAAATCAAACAAGGGACCAGGCCAAAAACCAATAGTGGATGATTGTGATATTTGGGTCCTCAGGCAGCACTGCATTAAAAGCAGACAAGATTCTGTAGTGACCATCTTTGCATGGGCTTGGTAACACTTCCTGAAAATCATTGTCTGTGAACACAGTATGATGCGGAATCCACAAATGCAAGTAAAAATTCTGCTGAACAGCTGAAATACTATATTAAGCAAGAATGGAAAAACATTTCACTTGCAAAACTACAGCAGTTGGTCTCCTCAGTTCCAAAACACTTACAGATGCAACACAATGTTAAACATGCCCTGTCCAAACTTTTTTGAAACATGTTAATGGCATCAAATTCAAAATGTGCATGTATATTTCAAAACCCAATTACATTTCTCAGATTGAACATATGATATGTTGTCTTTGTACTATTTTCAATGAAATACAGAGATGCATTTGTACATGCATGTCATGAATCACTACAGCACCTGTACACCAAGTAAATGTGCTTTCTGAATAATGTTGAGAATTTCTGCTTTTATTTCCTGGTATTCTCATCTAGATGTGTTAAACAACTTAAGACATCACCGTTTGTATTAGACCACAGCATTTTAGGTGAGCAAAAGTAATGGAACAAATCATCTTAAAGTAAATAACATTTAATATTTGGTAGCAGAACCCTTGCTTACAATACCTGCCTCAAGCCTGCGACCAATCAAAATCACCAAACTGTTGCATTCTTAATTTGTGATGCAATTCCAGGCATTTACCACAGCTTCTTTCAGTTCTTGTTAGTTTCAGGGTGTTTCGCCCTTCAGTCTTCTCTTACGGAGGTGAAATGCATGCTCCATTTGGTTAAGGTCAGGTGATTGACTTGGCCAGTCTAAAACCTTCTACTTTTTCCCCTTGATGAAGTCCTTTGTTTTGTTGGCAGTGTGCTTTCGGTCATTGTCCTGCTACATGATAAACTTCCTCCCGATTTGTTGCAATGCATTTCTGAATTCATTTTGCTGCTACCATCATCAGTTACATCATCAATAAATATTAATGAGCCTATTCCAAAAGCAGCCATGCACGGCCAAGCCATGACATTACCTCCACCATGCTTCACAGATGAGCTTGTTTCTTTCTTTCTCCACACTTTGGCCTTTCCCTTACTTTGGTAGAGATTATTCTTGGTCTCATCAGTCCCTAAGAGCTCCAGAACTAAGTGTTCCAGAACTTTTGCAGCTCATCTCTGTACTTCTTTGATAAATTTCAATCTGGCCTTCCTTCTGTCATCAACTACTGTTGTTTTCCTTGGCCGACCTGTTCGACGTCTGTTGTTCAGTACACCAGTAGTTTCTTTCTTTTTCAGGACATTCCAAATTGTTGTGCTTACTATGCCCAATGTTTGTCCAATGGCTCTGGTTGATTTTCCTTCTTGTCTCAGCTTGACAATGGCTTGTTTTTCTCCCATAGACAGCTCTCTGGTCTTCATGTTGGTCTATCCTTTTTACCATGAAATGCAGTCTTTATAAGTATAAACCAAGGATGCAAACTTAGACTAGTCATGCAGAGCTATTTAATGTTTGAACAATCAACCTAAAATGCAACACCTGGGCAACAAGAAACATCTGTCAGTCACATGCTCCAATAATTTTGCTCACTTGAAAGATGGGTGGGTTCAAACAAAGGGTGGTATGTCCTGAGTTGTTTAACACATCTATATGTGAATACCAGGAAATTAAAGCTGAAATTCTGAACTCTTGTCTCATACTCATCTTTTTATTTTAAACCCAAATGTCTTCAGTGAACAACAAAAACAAAGCAATTCACCTTACCATTCCAATACCTTTGGAGGGGACTGTATTTCAGGAGGTTGCATGCTGCTAGCCAGCATCCCCCCCATGGAAATCTATTGGTAATACATGGTGTCTGCACAATTCCATTCATGCATCTTCATAGCCGCTCAGCCCAGTGCCTGAGGCCTGTCTGTTTGTCTTTCCCTTGTCTATCAATGTATTTCAATAATGCCCTTTGGCACAGCCTTCACAACATCCCAGAGGACACAGCAGAGTGTGGGCACCATGCCAGCTCACTGCATTGCACGTTTTCTCTGCAGTCACCAACTACAATGTCACCATGTCCTCAACTAGAATGGAAAAACTGCAAATGGCTGCCAGGCTTGGGCCTCGCTTGACACATTCCATCATACAGCAGATAAAACATGATATGGGCAATTTATTGCACTAGTGTAGCTTTGCTGTGCTTAAAGTAAACTTTATCTATGATGCTAGGCATACATGCTAGGTAAAATGAGCAGTAGTACAGAAAGAGAATGAATATATTGTTCTCTTTCAAAATGTGTTACCTTTTTCTGCTTACTCTTGGTGGGGCTGAGCTCTCTGGTGTAGATGACAGTTGTGTCTGGCTCCCACTCCATCTCCCCGCAAGGCATCTCTAGCTCTCCAAGTGCTGCCTCCCTCAGGCCTGAGAAGTCCCTGCTGAAGACAGCCAGTCGGAGGGTGCAGGCACACAGCTCCTCCACAGAGCCCACCTGAAGCACAAAGCTCTGGCACTGCATTTCTGAACTGACGCTGCGCCGCCGAGACATCACCTGCTGAAGTGAAGGACAGAGTGGGGGCAGACTGGCTCGGACAAACACACCACTGCGCCGCCGGTTCATGCCAGAGAGGCCCAGGATGTTGACGGTCAGAGTTCCCCGTGCCGGTGATAAGAGCAGTGAGAAGTGGAGGACAGGAGCCGGCTTAATCGGTATAGACAGAAAGCTTGAGCTGGAACCATACTGTGACTGGGAAAGTGCCTCCTTTAGACCGGGAGGGTGTATGGCACCTCCATGGCTAGTTAAGTGGCTCTTTTCGTTGTACAGAAAGCTGTCACTGGTCACGGTGCAGCGGCGTCCCAGTGCCCGTTGGGTTTTGGAAACTAGGCCCAGTTTGGTGACAGAGGGCTGGGAGGCGTGGCCTTGGACTGAAGGCTTGTAGTGGGAGGAGGACACAGCCGGGGTGCTGAGGCGGCGCATGGGGAAGCAAGTCCTTGGGGAGGACCCTAGCTCAGAAGAAGATGACCGGGGGCGAGGGTCGAAGGCCTGGGCTGTGAGGTCATCTTCAGAGGGGGAGGAGCTGCTCCTTGGGGAAGGGAAGTCCAAGACGTCCCCATCTAGCTCCTCATACTGCTGCTTGATGGGTAAGGTGCCAGGGGAGGGGTTAAGAGTGTGTGTGATCCGTTCACAGGTGGCTGAGGAAGGAGGCAGGGCAGCCTCTTTGTCCTCATGTGAACGGCACTTTCCTCTCCGCCAACACAGTATGCAGCCAAGCACCAGACAGAAGCAGAACACTGCCAGACCCACTGCCAGCAGGATGGGTAAGGGGACTGGAGGCAAAAGGAAGAATAGTTGTCAATCAGAGGTTTCTGATTTAATGACATCAGTGAAAGAAAGAAAGACACCCCGTCATTATGAGTCAATTAACTTCTGTATACCTTATTTCCTTATCAATACAGCAATTCACTTTTTATGTTTCTACAATGGTCATCCATTATTAGATTAAACAGGAAATGTATTTGGGTACTAATCCTAACTAATTGTGGTCTTTTGGAATTGTAAATTGTTATACAGTTAGTTATGGGCTTTGATCTAAACCAGAGCAGCAGACTGAGGTGAATGTGGTGGAGACACATTTCCTGCTTCGAGTGAGGGTTAGTACATGTGTACAAGGCGAGCTGAGCTCACAAGTCATCTCATTGACTCAAATGAATAGAGATTTAATGCAATATAATGGTTGGCAACAACACTGTTGTTTTTCAATGGAATTTTCTATGGAATCAATATACATATACTCTACCATTCAAAAGTTTGGTTCACCTAGAAATGTCCTTGATTTTGAAACAAAAGCAAATTGTTTGTCCATGATAATAACATCAAATTGATACGAGATACAGTGTAGACATTGTGAATATTGCAAGTAACTATTGTAGCTGTAAAAGGCTGATTTTTCATGGAATATCTAAATACAGAGGCACATTAATCAGGCCACCATCACTTCTATGTTCCAATGGCAAATTGTGTTTGGGAATCCAAATGTATCATTTTAAAAGGCTAATTAATCATTACAAAGCACTTTCGCAATTATGCTGGCACAGCTGAAAACTGTTGTGCTGATTAATGAAGCAATAAAAATGTCCGTCTTTCGACTAGTTGAGTATCTTGATTATCAGCAATTGTGAGTTCGATTACGGGATCAAATGTCCAAAAACAAATAACTTTCTTCATAAAGTCACCAGTCTATGCTTGTTCTGAGAAATGAAGGCTATTCCATGCAAGAAAATGCCAAGAAACTGAAGATCTCATACTATTCCCTTCACAGTAAAGTTTAAATTGTCTCTAACAAGAATAGAAAGAGGAGTGGGTGGGCCTGGTGCACCACTGAGCAAGAGGACAAATACATTAGAGTGTCTAGTTTGAGAAACAGATGCCTCACAGTTGTGTCAGCTTCATTAAATAGTTCCCGTAAAACACAAGTTTCAACATCAACATTGAAGAGGTGACTCCAGGATGCTGGCCTTCTGGGGAAAGTTGCTAAGAAAAGGCCATATCACAGACTGGCCAATGAATTGAAAAGATTAAGGTGGGTAAAAGAAGACAGAAACACTGGACAGAGGAAGATTAGGAAAAGGTGTTACTAACAGACAAATCTAAGGTTTTTTCACGTCCTGGCTATGCCCCTATCCAACTCTGCCCTGGGCCGGGGCCATAGTCAGGACGGAACAAAGGCAGATACCTCTAGGCATCTCTATGTGGTTGGGTCTCCCCAATTGGAGGCAGGTGTAGATTGTTGCCTTCAATTGGGGAACCCATTTATGTTGAGTGTTTGCCCACACTTAATGTGGATCATTTTGGAGTGTAAGAGTGTGTTTCACTTTACCCAGTCACAGGAGCTGCTATTGTATTGTATTGTTTTGTTTTGTTTTGTTGTTTTCATTAAAATATGGATTATCACCGCCTGTACGTCTCTGCGCCTGTGTCCTGCCAGCCTTGTGACAGCCTTGTGACAGGTTTAGGTGATCGATCACAAAGAAGAATATTTGTGAGACGCCGACCAAATGAAAAGATGCCGATGGAGTGCTTGATGCCATCTGTCAAGCATGGAGGAGGCAATGTGATGATCTGGGGGTGCTTTGGTGGTGGTAATGGGGAGATTTGTACAGGGTAAAAGGGATCTTGAAAAAGAAGACTATCACTCCATTTTGCAATGCCATGGCATACCCTACGGACAATGCTTGATTAGAGGCAGTTTCCACCTACTACAAGACAATGACCCAAAGGACAGCTGCAAACTATGCAATAACTATTTATGGAAGAAGCAGTCAACTGGTATTCTGTCTATAATGGAGTGGTCAGTACTGTCACCATATCTCCATACGAAGCTGTTGTGGGACCAGCTTGACCGTATGGTATGTAAGAAGTGCACATCCAGCCAATCCATCTAGTGGGAGGTGCTTCAGGAAGCATGGGGTGAAAAACTAGAATGCCATAATCTGCAAGGCTATAATTTCTGGACATGGAGGATTCTTTGACAAAAGCAAAAATTAAAGGTCACAAATATTATTTCAGTTAATTAATCAGTTATTTCTAACCTTGTCATTGACTGTATTATCTATTTATTTTGCCATATTTACTAATCAAACTCCTTTAATTCATGTTTTCATGGAAAAGAAGGACATTTCTTACTGACTCCAAACTTTTGATCAGCAGTGTACAGTATAAGTACTACATTATAGTATATCCTGCATCCACATTGGAAAAACCTGGTCTTTACTTTTGAGTCTGTTTTGCCAGCATTTCCTGAAGTCTTGTGAAGTTGAGTCTGTTTAAAATCTCTGCAAATAACGTCTAACTGTCACACTGCAGTATATATTCTCTCATAAACAGCATGGTTTGAATCCTGTATACTAATTGGCTGATAGCCATGTTTAAGAAACCGTATAACACAGGTATGACATCACATCAGTTCTTCCTCCTCTAATGGCATTGCCATCCGGTTTATAGGAGCAATGGGGCATCTCTGATGTTTGTGATACTTTGCCAATATAGGACAGCTAAGCGCGGTGTCCCGGCACTATGCAATGCATCGTTCCTAAGAAAAGCTCTTAGCTATTGTTTACTGGCCATATACCACACCCCTGTGTGCCTTATTGCTTACATATACTCTCATTCTGCCACAAAGATAACTCTTCCTTCTGTGTCCTGCTGCGCTATAGATAATGATCCTTGCTGTTCATTTCCAAGTGTTCTGTGGTGAGCTATATTACAACATCCTAAAGCCATGGATCTCAATCTGAATTATAAAGGATTTACAGTCTAACAACACAATGCATTTAAACACCTAATGATGTGTGCAAATTGGCATAAATACATTTTACGGCCTAAAAATTGATACACAAAAAAGCTGTAGACATTCTTTGATAAATAATTACAATTTCAAAGTGCACTGTTAGATTAGAGATACATTTTACCCTACTAACAGCTGCAATTTAATATTTAAATAATTAAATAATATACAAAATCTACTTTGTTCCAAAAGCCTGACCAATAAAGGTTAAGCTTACAAATGAAATACAGTTCCAAAGAAAAAATACGCTAAATCTAACATATGTAAGGAATAAAGGTTAATCTTTCAGATTAGATTATTTCTAATGCTGCTAACTGTATGTCCTGACTCCCATTATTTAGGATATAACACCCCGTTTAACAGGAGTAAGCAGTGAAAAATGTAGTGGGACACCTGTTTCGGGTAGCCCAAGTTGTGGAGGCAGCATAGACTAAATATCTAGCCAAAGCATATGACATTTTGTTACACAGCAAAAAAACAATTACTTTAATAGCTAAAATCGATTTGAAGAGGAAAGAAATAACTACACTCAGCGTAATTAGCCATTGCTTTACCTGGTACTGGGCAGCCATAAAACACGCCGCACCAAAGGGGACGACGAACCCCTCAGCATTTCTACGTCCCGCGGCTTTAAGGCTAAATAACGTGATTTTTTGTATGAATATAATGCATATACTTTCTTGTATCAACTGTACTGCATAATTTATTGCTGCACACTACAATTAGCTATAAGGACGGACTCAGAGGTGGTAGTTTCTCTGAACCACCTAAATGCAGATCTTTACGTTATCTTTATGATGTTGATGTTTCTAAATTCCTGCTGGTTACAAACTGTTGAACCTGATTTATTCACCACAAGATGTTGAATATATTCTAGCACTGGCAAAAAGTGTAGCCTTAATGCACCACAATAACAGAAAAAAACGTACGAAATAAAATGAATGCACTGACATCGTTTTCCCAGTTTTTTGCTTATCATTTTTTTCACCTTGAAATGCACACAAAGACACATTGTAGGCTACAGTAGGCTAGCTATCAACTTCCTTTGACTTTCAAAGTGCAACAGAAGTGAACAAAATCTCAAATGACTTACCTCCATTAGTATATTGTGACATTATTCTGATGTTACTTCATATCCCACCCGTAACAATGTGACGGCGATTTGTGACTAAAATAAATCCCCACTACACTATAGGTGCACTAGGAATTTCCTTGGCATTGAGGCTCACTGCGTCGCAGAGACAGACCTGCTCCCTTTAAGCCAATCAGAGGGGTCGGTGACTAAGCTTTTATCGAAATTCTGATTTATATACTGCGTGGGAATCTGTGGGAGGCTTTGCTGGACTAAGCTTTCAAGTCAACTCTTGTTGCTAATTACGCTCAGTATTGACACGCTGTAATACACAAACTGGCTTCATACATGTTATTTCAGATACACTTCTCAATTAAGCAAAATCTGTAAATGTAATACAGCAATAAAAAAAAATGTTGACGCCTAAGTAGATGATAGAGTGCAATAACTACAATACAGAACTGATCGCAACCAAGCAGAGTAAACCGACAGAGAAAAACTGACATAGACACACAGACACACACGCACGTACACAGTATGACTCACAGTGAACAACCAGAGACTGCCAAGAAAGCTGTCTTTCATCAGATCTCACTCATCCCTAATTAAATGGTACAGGCATTTTGCCCACACGGTACGTACTGGAGGGAACCAAGGTTGGTTGTCATTCTTTTTATTTGTGTACTCCTGCTGTTTCCATAAGCAAACATTTTTTTTAAATATGACCAATAACTACATACTATTACCAATACTACATACAATGTGAGTAAAATTGTTTTCCTGTGTGTGAAAACCATTTTTGTGTAGGAATTCTTCCAAGGTGGCATCATTCTTTTTAAGGAAGCACTGGCAGGAATATTGAGCAATGAGGCATACTCCAGCATACTCCAGCATACTTCAGCAACATTTTAAAGGATCGGAATTATTAATTTATTCTGCATGTGGAATATACTGTTTGCATTCAACAACAGTTTGCATTCAAACCAACTCTCCTCAATCCAGCAAGGTAAAGTACATTTTATAACTGACATTCAGTGGACATCAGTTTCTCTGGAAATTTAAAAGAGAAAACAAATGAACTGACACTCAATTGTGAAGAATGGCTGTGTTGTGAATTTATGCATTCTCCCTGTCCTATAAATGTTTAAATGAACCTAAACCATGCCAGGACAGTGCACCACACACCCTAAAACAGCCACATCATTTATTCACATGTTTATTTCCTTATTTAACTGTTGCTATTCCTCTTTTGAACAACTATAATATTTTAAAATAATTCAAAGGTTTCCAAATCCCTGTCTATCTGGGAGTATAGTAAGCACTGTGACAACCAACAGGTGAGACATCCAACTTGTGTCCTGACAGACACAGCTCTGTAGGGCTTGTAAGACATTTTCAGTTATTTTAGGCTGTTTGCACATGTTAAATGGGCGGTGAGGTCATCTTCAGAGGGAGAGGAGCTGTTTGCATGTTTGCACATCACATCCAGCCATTTCAGCATCCATGTGGAAAGCGTTGAAAATTCAAAAGATCAAAAGATTCCTTAGAACAAATAAATCTCAGCAATACAACGAGGCATTCGTTTCTGTGTGAATGAGCAAACTCAAAACTAATGTGAAGCATTATGGGATTGCACTTGTGCAAATGGCAGAGGCACACGTGAAGATGCAGAGGGTGGAGGGAGAATGGGACAATTAAGGATTTAGCTGAAGAAATGTAGTCTTGGTTCCTTCTTCCTAGTCAGGGTTGTGCACAGACGTGCTGAACTAAAAATAATGCTCTGCATATTCTTATTGTGTGGAAGCTGGGAGAGTGGGAATAATCAACAAGAGTAATTGATAAAATTGTCATTATCAGGGATAGTTGCAGGTTTGGCTGTGAAAAGTACTTAAAAGAAGCAGAGCAGAGTTTGGGGAAAATGTATTGTGGACAGCTAAGAGAAAACTACGAAGTGACATACCACCTCCTCTGTGAAATGTGTTGGAGGACGTGTTTTGTTTTGGGCACATAAAGCTGCCACTGGACAGTCGTTCATGCTGCAGGACAGTTTCATCAAACACACTGCCATAGTTACCTAGTAGTTTTTCGGGGCCATAAAATGGGAAGATTTTGCCTGCCAAAGTCAATGACTTGATCTAAATCCAATTGAGCATGCCTTACAAATGCTGTGGACAAGACTGAAGCCAGCAAAGGCAGCAAGAACTTAAAGAAGTAAAATACAGTCCTGCTGGAGCTCCACTAGGGAACATACCCAGTGTCTATTAATGTCTAAACCTCAACGATATTTGAAGCACAGTGATGTTTGCAGAATTTGCTGAAATATAACTTAAGTTGCCAACTGTTAGTAAATTAGTTAATCAAGGGCAAATCTTTTGGAACTGTTTTTATTACCAGTTGCGTTAACACCGGACACACATAGAAGTAATATCCTTGGGATTTATGTACATAGTACATTACCCATTCTGACAAGAATACCCTGATTGTTTAACCTTTTTAAGTGCATTTTACATTCATGTACTAACATGACTACACCACAAATTACATGTAACATGTGGATTGGTACATTGTAATGACTAATTCTTACAGTATGTATCTACGTAAAATAAAGTGCAACCTGAAGTGTACTTACATGTAACTAAAGTCTACTGATACAGCCAGTTACTCACACTAACAACATGTTACTCATTAGAAAACATCTTTAAACACAATCCAGATAGGAGAAATAACACACCAATAGACCGTATAGTACATGTAACATGTGGATTGGTACAATGTAATTGCTAGTTGTAACACAGGATTTAGCTAGTAAAAATGAAATGTAACTTAAAGGGTACTTACATGTAACTATGTGTACTTATGCAGCCAATTACCCAGTCTGACAATACTTGTTACAGTGTAATTACATATGTAAGTGCACTGCAATAAGGACACCTTAAAATTAAGTGTTACCCAGAAATCACCCAAAAGGCCCTGAGCAAAATTTCAGCCAAAACAGCAAGAAGAATTGTTTGGGATACAAAAAAACTCACATGTAACCTCAAGAGAGAGACAGTGTGATTGTTTCAAGGAGAACAATACAACGATACTTGAACAAAAGTGAGCTGCATCGTCGAGTTGCCAGAAAGAAGCCTTCACTGCGCCAATGCCACAAAAAAGTCAGGTTACAATAAGTCCGATAACACCTTGATATGCCTCACAGCTTCTGGTACACTGTACTTTGTGATGAGACCAAAATAAAGCTTTATGGTCACAACCATAAGCATTATGTTTGGAGAGGGGTCAACAAGGCCCATTGTGAACAGAATACCACCCCCACTGTGAAGCCTGATGGTGGCTCACTGATGTTTTGTGGGTGTGTAAGTCTTAAAGTTACAGGGAACCTTGTGAAAATGTATGGCAAGTTGAATGCAGCATGTTATCAGAATATACTGGCAGAAAATTTACATTCTTCTACATGAAAGCTGCGCATGGGACCCTATTGGACTTTCCAGCATGACAATGACCCTAAGCAAAAGGTCAAATTGAACCTCCAGTGGTTACAGCACAAAAGATTAAGCTTCTGGAGTGGCCATCACAGTCTCCTGACCTTAATATTATCGAGCCACTCTGGGGAGATCTCAAACATTGTGTGACATGGAGGCCTTTTGCGAAGATGAATGGGTAGCTATACCACCTGCAAGAATTTGGGGCCTCAGAGACAACTATTACAAAATACCGATCACTATCATTGATGCTAAAGGGGGCAATACAAAGTATTAAGAACTAAGGGAATGCAGACTTTTGTACAGGGCTCAGTAAAAAAAAATCTTTCTTGCAATGTTTTGTTTTATGGTTGTGCCATTCTGTTATAACCTACAGTTGAATGTGAATCCCATAAGAAATAAAAGACGTCTTTTGCCTGCTTACTCATGATTTGTTTAAAAAAGTACTTATATTGCCAATTCTCCGAGAATATGCTAACTTTTGAGCACAAATGTATATTTTAGGCTTTATCTGGTTCTAAATAAATGTATTATTCCTTCTATCCCATCACATGTTCATTTTCAATAATTCATGATACACAAAAATCTCACTTCAGTCCAAAATCTGTGTTGTAGTGGCAAATAATTTAGATACATTTTTTTTGGTGCACTCACCTGGCTTATTTTCTCAAAACAATTTGACAAAAATAATGTTTCAGGTATGTTTCATGGTTACAGTCCAAATCCTCTTTCTCATGTCTTTGGACGTGGAATTCCTTTATCATTTTGAAAAGTATATGTGTGGAAGAAAAACTGTTCATTGAGTTCAAATGAAAGGCAGGCCAATTTTCTCAGTTTAACAATTCGTGCAAGCATGGGTTTGCCTTAATTACTCAGTCAAATTAGTTACCAAGAAGTCTATGTTGTTTGAAAGATAAATATTGTTTCAACAATATTACCATAATGGCCAACTGGAAAGCCCTGTAGTGGCCGACCGGTAGGACCTGCAACGGGTGGTGAAACCCGACCAGCACATCATCGGTGCCCAGCCCCCAACCATCATAGACATTTAGTGCAAGTGGTGTCTGTGTAGGACACAGAGCATCATCAGGGACCCTTCACACCCATGCCACAAACTGTTTGCCTTCCTGCCATCAGGCCGGCAGTACATGTTTCATTCTTCCCACACTTTCAGGCTCAGGAACTGTTTCTTCCAAGCTACTGTAACCCTGCTTAACTCTTTACCCAACACTAACCACACCCATCCCCCCACTGCTTAGTACTGCCTCTCAGGGGCCTTGTTGCACTACTCTCCTTGTACTACTAGACCCCAAGGAGCAAACAACAGTACTGTTGAACTTCCGTGGCTAAAAGCTCCCTAAGAAGGCCAAAATTTAGGAAGAAATCTAGAGAGGAACCAGGATCAGAGGGGCGACCAGTCTTCTTCTGGATGTGCCGGGTGAACATATTAAGAGTCCAATTTGTAATAGTTCAATGTGGGCTAAGGCCAGAGTCTATTTAAACCCAGTCCAGATCAGAGTCATGACCAGATGGACAAGGACAGGGACAGACAGGGGGGAGGGGGAGGTCAGCAGAGTGGCAGCTGGAATCGTCATGTATTGTCTTGATCTGTAACACAACCAGGAGGACTTTAGACAGGGACCGCAACGAGCAGGTGTGGGTCAAGACCTCATGTCCTCCTAAGATTAAAACGACAGAAGACAGGGAAAACGTATTGTTCTACTCCCCCAGAACAATAATATAGCAGCATAAGAACTTGGGGCTGAGACGGGGGGGTCCAGTGACACTGTGGCCCTACCCGGGGGATGCCTTGGACAGGGCCCAACAGGCAGGAAATCAATCCACCCACATTGCCGAGCATCAACCAAAGGGACACCCACCCAAAGGGACACCCAACAACCGCAATCATCCATGTACATGTCTATCTCGGGAATCCTCATTGCTGCTTTCCCAGCATTGCAACATGCTACCTGCAATTTGCCTTTATTTCACATATGGAATTGCCAATTGTACTTGCATTTGCCTTTATTGCGCAATTATACATCCCACTTGTAACATACATTATATGCCATACATTTTCTGCCCTCTTCTATTTTCACTTCTGGTTGGATGCTAAATGTTTTGTTCTATTGTACTCGTACTGTCCAATGACAATAAAGTTTAAACTAATCTAATCTATGAATGTACATTTCAGACAGCTCATCATTACAAAATGCATGAAAATCTTTTTAGAATGTTGATTTTAATGGGGTTTTGGTCTATTAAAACTTACAAAGCTAATAGACCTTAACTCCTGGAACAGATCCAATCTTTTGTTTGATTCTAAAATATCTGATGTGATAAGAGGCATAGGTTAAGGGCAGAAAAATAATTTCACTCTTGGACTGACAGACATTTAAGAAATTCAGGATCTTGACTGTTTTATTGTTTTACTGTTTAATTGAAAACAGTGAAGACTCTGACACACAGTGTCTGGAACACACTGCCACAACTAATCATTATGGATTCTGTGCCTATTATTGATCAAGATGATTGATTCCTCTAATCAACACTATTGCAACAAGCTGTTTGTTTGAAAATACAAACATATAGGCCTAATCAAAATGAAACAGGAATACATGAGCAGTCATGCCACAACAGTGATATTAAATTCAATTATTTTTGCTGAGCCTGTTTACTAGAAAAATAACTGATTCTTTGTTAGATGTAGAATAGAAGGGGCTGAAAACACGTTATCCAGCCTTTTGGTTAGTGCAGCACCAATTATCTCTGGAGTTCTAATGCATCTTTTTGTTTACTTCGGGGGTCACCCCTACAACGGGAGAGTTTTGTTTAGCATTTAGTCGCATTACTATGAATAAAAGAAAAGCCGCATTTTGAAAAAATCTATCTGGTTATATACCTGGGCATAATATAATTAAAGCAACTACATTGCTGGCAAATTCTATTTTCAAAACCGTAGATGGGAACTTGAGCTGTTTGAGCTCTGTTTGCTGGTTTTTGATTTGTTTGATCATTTGATCTTACTAAAATCTTTACCTAGCTGAGAAAAAATTGACCATTATTATTCACTCTAAATATTAATAATATTATCTGTATGTGAGAAATGTACTTTTCATTTTCATGCTAATGACACGGAATTGTACTGCTTTTTTCTCCGTCTCTTACTAAAGCTGTTGCACGCCAGCAATCTGATTTCCAGCTACCACAGAATTCACTTAAAGATCTTAGGTTGTTGCTATATACAAATGAAAAAACAATTATATTCTTTAGGTCCCAAAATCTTCCAAAAGAGTTCCTACGCTAAACAGTTCTGTCATAAAATATGTACCTTCCTGCAAATACCTTGGGAAATGTTATGTTTTAAAACACAGATCACTGAGTTGGTTAAGAAGCTGAAGGTCAAAATTGCTTTTCCTCTATATAAACATATAATTCTTATCTTAGCATCGCAAATTATTTTTATGTCACCGCAATGGTGATGTAAATGCATGACATACTGTCACTACTGAAAGCTGCAGCCTTGTGGTTTTCCTCTGGTTAAAATTTTTGCAAGCATCATTGTCTTTTATACACTTCAGCTAGATATGACTCATTGCTCACCAGAAGAGCCAAACATTATCTCTGATATTAGTCAGCATGAGTCTGAATCCAGCAAATGCTCTTCTGACTTACAAACTCTCATATTTTTCTACTCTATCTGTTTCCTTTTTACGGTCTGATCTAAACAGAAATTAATGAAATACTTAACAAAGATTATTAGGAGTAATGAGAGGCAAGCCAACGCAACATTGCACATTTGAAAACATGTTTTATGGCTCAAATAAATTGTTTGCTTTACATGAGATTTTTAAGGTCACAATAAGGTGTGTTGTACAAAACAAGTATGAAATGTGTGATTGCTTTTTTGGGGGGGGGGGGGT
>JACXGJ010010879.1:5864-21063 GCA_016801105.1 Esox niger | reverse complement strand
ACACACAGATGCATTCAGTACCAACAAGTCTTCCTGTTGAAATCCATTCACCTGCTCCTCAAACCTCTTCTCAAAGCCACTGAGAGGATCAAGTACAGAGAACTTCCTGTGTTCCTCTGGGCGTCAGACCGGCTGCCTCCGCCCACACCCCTTTCCCCGCACAACAACCTGAGCATAACTGATGGACAATTACTGTTTCCCTCCATGTTTTCCATTCTAAACAAAGAGATGCATTCCCAACCCCCCCACCCCCACCCCCTCACCCCGCCCACACACGCACACACATTGTATTCAGTATGTTTGTCTTAGAGCAGGTTCGCTTAGAGACACCCCGACCGTGACACTTGAGCCAAGGTCCAGCCAGCTAATTACAAGATGGGGGACAAATGTCAGGGCTGCATTTTGTAGCTAAGTGCCTGGAGTGACCAAACACACTGACTAAGCTACAATCCCTCATTATTAACTGGCTTCGCCTGGCTTGTCATTTGGTAGTAAGAGTGTGAGAGAGCAGGCAGTTCTAGAAACCCAGGGGTGCGTCTCAAATGGCACCCTGTTCTTTAAGCTTTCTTCGCCTTTTTTGCCCTGGACCCCTAGGGAAAAAGGTATCATTTGGGACACATTGAGGACATTCTGTATTAGACACTACAACACTATAAACAGATGTTCCAGTTGATTGAACTGAAGTGACCATCTTCCATCCTTGGCAAATGTACTGAGATCAACACAGTTGATAAAGCATGCAGGTACTTTAAGGTTGGATATAGTGTATAGGTAGATTTTGCCTATGGGTAATTATAGAGTTGATATAACCTGGGGATAGTACAAGGTAGATATAGTACAGGGGTAGGTATATTGTAGGGGTAAATATAAGGTTGATATAGTCCCGGTGTATATATTGGGTAGATATAGGCTATGGGTTGTTATAGGGTATATTTAGTCCAGTGGTAGATATAGCCCGAGGGTTGTTATAGGGTATACATAGTCTAGTGGTAGATATAGCCCAGAGGTTGATGTAGGGTATATAGTCTAGGGATAGTTATTGTGTATATATCCTGGGGAAGAGCTTTAAGTAAGGGTTAGTACATGTATTTTAATTTAACCATGTGGTAACCAATATGAGCATCTCTAATATTTAAACCTTCTGGTGAGACACGCTGTGGTTTCATAATCTGACATTAAAACAAAGACTTCTAATGAGGACAAGAAGGAAGCGTGTGTTTGGCTGTCCAGTGCGTGCGTGCGTGCGTGCGTGCGTGCGTGCGTGCGTGCGTGCGTGCGTGCGTGCGTGCGTGCGTGCGTGCGCGCGCGTGCGTGCGAGAGTGTGTGCACTCGCATCCCATGGTAACAAACATACCGTTGAATCTGCAGTTCTTAGCGACAGACTGCAGAGAGACAGCCATATGGTTGAGCTTCACTGAACTCCGGATCAACTCTTAGGCTGCGTCCCAAATGGCACCCTCCTTCCCATGAACTGGTCAGAAAAAGGGCACGGTGTGGAAGATGATGTAAGTAGGGTGCCACTGAGGATGCAAGCCTGAGACACTAATGCATTAATTCATACAATATTTGATTCAGTTCAGGAGGCGGTTCAGACGGAGTGCTGCTCTGTCATTTGATTTGTCCCTGGAGTCCCCAGAGGAGCTGTCACTCACAGCCTGCTTGGAACTAAACGGAATGGAGAACCTGAGCTCTTCTATTAAGATGCAGAAAGTGAGCGAGGGGGAGAAAATGAGAGCGAGAGCGAGATGGAGGCTACTTTTCAAAGTTTGGAACAACGATGACTAAGTGGTTTGGTGGTTGTTGTTATGTTGTAAATGTCACATACAGACAAACGTAGGAACTCCAACGTGTAGACATTATTAATGCCTAGCTAGAACACATGGAATCGGGTCATTCAGTCTAGAGGCACAAGTTCACACCCATGATTTCCCCTCTACAATGGAAAGGTTCTGGGGTCCGTTATGGGTTTTTCACACTCAAACTTTGGGGGAACCCTGCAAGTTCTTGCAAGAACTCTGTAAAATCGTCTCTTCTAAGAAACACTGTTTAATGGTTCTTCAAACAACCATTTGAAGAACCTTTGGTGGTAGAGTTTTTAGTGTGTGGTTCATATGATTCTTTGATTATCTATCCTGTGATGCTTGGCATTGAAGGCCTAATAGGAGTTCCCGTAGTTTCAAAGGGTATAAAGAAACATTTATGCTAAATATCTTTTATTATCTAATAAAATGTGTTATTCAGGAAAGTGGCAGTTGCTTATCCTGCAGAGTAATTAAGCAGAGTAACTCTGCTATCCTTCCCAATGAATGATTATTGCCCTACGAGGACCAGAGCCTTCTGGTTTTCTGTTTGACGTCATCGTTAATTGCACCCACCTGGTGTCCCAGGTCTACATAAGTCCCTAATTAGGGTGTTGAATTGAAGATAATTAAGTGAAACTGGCTTTGAGGTCTAGAGATGATATTGAAAGCTGTAGAGTCCCACACTTTCCCTCTTGTCTTCTCTCCTCACCTGCACATTCATTCAATTTTTCATTTACTATTTCATCACATTCTGTTACGGACAGCTAAACAAAACTCACAATTTGCAACAAAAAAAAGTTTAGACACTTGCTTATATTGTACTGCTGAAAGCAATTTATTGCATTTTTAACACCCAGGAGTTTTTGTCTGTCTGCATGGACCTCCTCGTAGACAGACAAAAACAATGATCAACTTTCATCTTGAGCTAGACTTCTTTCTTGTGAAATTTAGACACATAATTTTAGGTTGTGGTTCATAGAACCATAAAACCAGTCTAAGCCTGCCAACTGCCTACTTTTACTGAATATGTTGAGAGAAAGCAAGGCATGATTGGAAATAACGTTTTAGAACACTTAGAATAAATGCCTGAATCATTTAAAATATGTTTTATATATATATAAATATATAAGTGCATAATATTTTTTCCAACCATGTGTTATAAGTACTTTACGAAAGGATGCAAGAAGAGGGTCCATTTTAACACATTTATGCCTAATAATTAAAATCATGTAACATTTTCCATTTTTTTCAAGAATTATGGAAGGCCATTTTACCCGATTTTACCCTATAACATAAAATTGTCTACGGTAACTATCTATATTGTTTACGCCAGACGTTCCGTTTTTGTAGATAACCGATATTTCCATTGGAGAGGTTCAGCAAACAAAGAAGCACTACCTGAATCTCTCCTCTAGAAACGTGATGTTTAGAAACTTTTGTAGGAGAATTGGAAAATTAAAGACACCCCTTGTACAACGGGCCAAGATACTAAAAGTCACGGATTCTGTGAAACCTCATACACTCCAGATCAGAATAAAGCTGTCTGTTTGTGATTACTGTTGTCGTACTATTATAAAATCTAACGTGAAATGTAATAAACATGTTGGTCTAATCATTTGTATTTTGTAAAAAAGATTTCTCTCTAACACGCACGCACACGCACAACACATACATACACAGACACACATAGCCCTCTTAACCCCACCCCTCTAAACAAAAACACACGCACAGACGCGCACGCACACACATTCCAAATATTCAGCCCCATTTCATTGTGGTGTGATTGAGTTGAAACCAACTGATTCTCCAATAGTCGATGGATTGATCACAAATGCTCCCAGCCCCAACCAAAGATTGATGATGTGACAAAAACCATGTGGTCTGTCGTAGCATCTGGTTTCCCTTTCACGGTGCGACGGGGAGAGATGTCAGAAGGAGCAAAAACAGACACCGACTACTACAACTGTTCACAGACTTCGTCCAAGACACGGTATTGTCATTTTCCTGCGATAGACCAGTGCGCGAACAAGTGCACCAGATACTGAATACGGAATTTGGGATTGTGTCTGGAAGACGGATGGGGTGGTGTGTGGTGTGTGTGTGGGGAGGGGGGGGGCGCGGGTGGGGGAGGTTGCATTCCCTGAGGTATACACCTGGTGTAGAATGTAGCCTATACAATGCGACACAATTCACTTCTCCCCCACATTTCAGATTCCTCGGTCCCAAAAAGTGTCGAACTCATGACCAAAATAAACCCGTTCAATGCTGCGAATTCTAACTGGCAATCAGTACAGTCATTTAGTAACATCTTACTCTACATCCAATTGTCAAACGTTATATAGTCACTCATAAATGGATGTACATTTGTGGTCAGTTGGTGTGTTCACTGGAAGCTTATAGCAGACGCGCGTACCCGGCTTTGACCAAGCACCTGCTCTCCGCATCCACAGTTCCAACCCGTTCGATGTCGGATCAAGGCTACGAAAACGAATGAGACAGCTAAAAGACAATTCCCGGAGTGTTATAACCTAAATTCCGTTACAGGTCGTTTCCTTGACAAGTCCAGTCGTGCCTCGGGGTTTGATTCCGCGGGGTCCTTCTGCGCTGCAGCAATTGGTCGCATTTTTTCCTCTCCCTTCAGTCCTCAGGATGAAATGAGGTGAAAGAAGCGTTGGAAGGAACGAGGGAAAGAGAGGGGGATGAATAGCCGAAGGGATGGGTGAATAAGGACGCAATAAACACCCACCCTCAGTTTTAGTCTGGACTGACCGAATTTGGAGCCGAACAGAGTGTGAAACAGACCAGAGAGATAGACGTTAACACTCTTGGGGATTGAGCGGATTAACTGGGAATAGGGGTTTGGAAGATTTGATTATTCGCGAGGTATGGTCTTAATTTATTCATCTTTTTTATTTAGAATGTACATATTTCTTATGAGTAAAAAAACCTTTGTCACATTCCATCATTTGTATATGTTGACCTGATCTATGGTTATATTTGGGCACAGTTTCTACACACTGATTACCAAATCGTTAAACGAATTGAAGGTTGTGGAGTTATCTGAAAGCATGCGTAATCTCATCAATTTCCTGTACTGTGGTGAACAAGTTCTAAATTAACTTTTGAAGAAGGTACTCCATCACGTTCGAAATTTACTTTTGAAGAAGGTACTCTATCACGGTCGTTGGTGTAAGAAAACTGTATGTGAGAGGTACTGAAACGGAGTAAGACATTCTTAGAGTGTTTTTTGTTCCTTAAAAGTCCAGTCAGATGTAGTAGAGACGAGCGTTTAAATGAATACTAAACATGTGGCTGTCTTACTAATTAAAATTAACTTGCACTTGATGAATTTAATGTTACAAAACGACCAATGTTCCGGTTAAGATGAACAGCTTGCGTGTCTATAGGATGTGGATTCTATCTGTCTATCTTTATGTGTAGGTAGGTGTATGTATTATACTGCTTTGTATTCTTTTGATCTGGCTGCGTTTAGGGATTAAAACTTCATCCCCAATTTCCGGAGTTGCTTCAAATTGAATGCGCTGATTCCCGTTGCATCCTTAATATTTCGATGCATAATTGGCCAGATACAGCACAAACAAGACATCGGATTTGAGACAGCACAAACAAGACATCGGATTTGAGACAGCAAGACTTATTATCTCGAGGGATAAGTTTGAGACATTTGTAGTTCTGTGGTTTTATTTAATATGTATTTCATATAACTGTATTCAAAAGCCTTTCGTGAGTTACGGTTTCTATAAAATTGTTTAAAGTGTAAACTAAATGTCTTTAAGGAAGTCATAATATAATTCCAATGCCAAATGAATGTTTAATTACACCTATGCCAAGATATTGAAGCATTTACGCACATTCCATCACATGTACCTGACGATGTGGGCTGGAGTTTCATGAAAACACGATCACTTACAGAGTTTTCAGATATAAAAATTACCACGAATGTGTTTGCCTACTGTCCTAAAACTGCCCCACGTGTCAGTCGGAAATTAACTTCCTCCATTTATGTTCTGCCGCGACTCGTCTGTCCGTCTATTCAAAGCTCTTAATGATGATTGACATTAAATAATAGAGCTCCGCTCCTCCTCAATGTGAACAATTGTACTCAGGAAATGTTCTCCAGGGGCCTGTTCATCAAAATGTAACAACGTTCTCTACTGTTCTCTGTTCCATTCTCAGTCACTCCCTTCTTCCTGCCACAATAGAGCCTGACCCACCAGATGGACAAATACATGTAGCCAGAACTCAAAGCTTCTTATATGTCATGGTCTCTCCTTTCCTCTCACTCTCTCTAAACCAGCTTTGCTAGTGTCTCCCTCCCTCACCTCTTTCCATTCTCTCTACTCTGCCCTAAACCAGCTTGGTCATGGTCTCTCTCTCTCTCTTTCTTTCGCTCCTCTCTCCCTTTCCTCTCTCTCTTTCTCTCTCTCACATCTCCCCCATCTCCCCCTCCTCTCTATGCCTCCCTCGTGTCGCTTCCTTTCGTGTTGCCCTCATGATGTATACTTATTGCTTAAGTTACACAAGCAAATGGAAAAACTCCTAAGCTCTTGGTACTCCTGGAGACAGTCCCATCCTATTCAAAATGCTTTCAGTGTTTTAGTCAGTAATAATGACAGTGAGGCAACTCTGAATGGTCCCTTAATGTCCTCCTCTCCTCCAGCTCTGAGGTGGAGGCAACAGGACTGTTACAAGGATGCTGGTTGCTGGACCCTCAGTTTGGATGTGGTGTCCACTGGTCATCTTGGTGTCAGCTGTCCATTTCCCAGCCCCTGTCCAGGGTCAAGGTAAGGACTACGTTGGTGGTCTTGTCTCTCTGTCTGTTTCTTTTTTCTGATGTGCAGATTTGGTCCAGTCTCATTTAATTTCCGACTCTACGATTTTGGTGCCTTTTTCACCAGCACAGCTGCTTGTCTTGTTCCCACTGATCAAATAATCCAAATGTATTATTGTTTCATGTGTGTCCTACTTTGTTTTTTAGAAGAATATTGTATAAAATTAAGCTTCAAGCCCTAGAGATATGCTAAATTTGTCACAGGACGACGATCAGATCGAATTACACATGGCTAGGCTGCCAACTCAATAAGACAAATTCATCATCTATCAAGACATGAACTCCATCTGTGATCAATGGAGAAAAATCTCAAAGAATTAATCTGATAAATGTTAATTTATGTTCGAAACATCCTCCTACTTGAAATCCTCCTTTCAAATCCTTTCTGGTCTTGATTGAGATTACCTGGCCCAGAACTGCAAACCCCACCTTTCTGAGACGCCAAACTCCATCAATTCAACAGCGCACAGTATTTCAACAAATTTCGAATAGTATTTGAAAACAGGTCTGCTATGAGCAAAGCAGATACCCCCCTTCCCCCTTTGATCCAATCAGAGAATATCATGACTACGTCTTCTGGAGGGACATCGATATTTTATTGATCTAGCTGTTTGGATGCAACTCAACTCTTTGTTTCTTCCAGGCCTTTGTGTAAAGAGATTGTCATGGCTAGTCAGACAAAAGTGGCATGTGAAAAACCACAGTGAGGAGAGCACATGGGGAGAAGTAGACTGGAGAATACATGGGTTAAATTATATTTTCGTTTTTAGAGTGGTTTGATTTAGTTTTGTCTGCCTCAGTGGAAGAGCTGAAATAGCAGGCAACCAACTTCCAAGAGAGCCATCCAGACAAGCTCTGGGTGGCTCTCTTGGAGACATGCTCCAAACAGGCTTGATCGAACCCTGTGAAATGAGCGTATGCACTGGGATCTTTTATTTCAGCTGATCACATATCGGAGTAGGATCACTTCTCATTAGCGATTTCGCTGCTTTCATTTCACCCTGACGCTTTCCCGCCGCAAAATCATTGCCTCCGCCGCAAGAAAGAAAACGTTGTAAGCGAAAATATTGTAATTAACAATTTGTTATGCACATTATGAACCGTAGCTCTGTAAATAGCAAATCTGTCGATGTGCAACTCTGATCCAGAACTTATCCAGGTATTTTCAATTTCCAGGCTGCTTGTGCGAGTAGGCCTGCAGCTGCGGTCTTATATTGAACTGGAGTCATGAGGCGTGAAGCGCAAACTGTCGCGTTCATTGGCGCTAGGCGAACGCGTAATTTTATCCGGATTCTGTTCACACAAACCTTATAAAGGGTGCGTTGTAGCCCAATCATTTTATTTCTTCTCATGTTTCCTTAGTTTATTAGGAGCTCCATAAAGGCCATATACTCATTTGAACGCTGATCATGAACAAAATGGAAAAAGTCATGCTGACCATTAATCACCGCTTTGTACTCTCCAATCTTTTTATAATTTAGGTCTTACTAACATGTAGATATGCTATAAAAAAACAGGAAAGTAAGACATTTAGAATGTAGCCCGGGTAGCTGCTGGATCACTGCACCTTTGTTTACTTCAAATTCAGATTGAATGTACGAGAAAGAAGGTAGATAGATCTTTTCACATCAGGGAAGTGTTTCAGAGCTGTTCTAATTGGTTAAAACAAGGTGTGCTTGTCAGACAAGGTCATAGTAGGTAACATTTTAATTTGTTGTATTGGAAGCTAGTGTTTTCATTTGCCAGAAGAAAGTCACACGCACGCATACACGGGGATTTGTCTACTTTGCTGCATCTTCTTATTTTTTATGATGAACGTAGACAAAATAACACATTTCCTTCAAGTATTTGGACAGTTTGGACACATCTTTGTTCTGTACCTACTCACATTTATTTTTCCCTTCAACGTGCAGCCCAAGGTTGGGTAGTTAGGCCCCAGCTGCTGCTTAAAATGACAGAGTCGTTAGCGGTTATAATGACATTCTATTGATTTTCCTGTTGCCTTATGCCGAATGCGATAACATTTTAGCTGCCTAATCAGAAAAAAAAGCCAAGCGTTTCCTTTGCGCATGTTAAAATCTAGATTGGTGCAAGATTGTATGAGTAGGAAAAGACGCTGACAAGCACGGCGACTAGAAATAGTTCATTAAAAACCAGCAGGCTGTTGTGTACTCAATTGCCCATGCAGGAGGTGCAGAGTGGAGATAATGCATTGTTATTTCCACAGTGTTCTATGCTCATTTTGAATCCATTTCCCGGGTTTCATGTCGGCATTTTTACATGACAGGACTACTTAGGCAACCAACTCTGACTGAATATATGTAGTCCCAGTGTAAATCTCCATTTCCACATTGAGTGATCAAGAACTAGCGGAGGAGCTGTCTTAATATTTAAACACCCTCAGCAGGGATTTCCACATTCATGTTGGTTACAGTAAATGTTCAAAAGAGACGGGGCTAGGCATTAGCCAGGTAGGTGAGCAGCACGCGGAGAGTGTTGGGAGATAAAGGGCTCAGTGGATTCTGGGGTAAGTGCTATCTGCCACAACAGAGGAGTCTTTAGATGAATGGAGAGGAAAGATATGAGAAGAGTGGAGAGGCGAGGAGAGGAATAGAAAAGAGATGATAGAGGAATGAGAGAAGAGAGTAGAGGCAAGGAGAAAAAAAGAGGAGAGTGGGATGAGAGGAAAAAGAGAGGAGCCATTTAAAGTGGCTTGCAGGTTATGTATGGTTGTTATAATGCCTATAATGTCAATCTTAGAAAGTTGAGAATGTATAAATTATGAAGAAACCCGAATTTGTATTTCTTTATTAAACAGCATAGTCAGAGATGCTACAGTATTCACGTGAAAAATTTACATTTGCCTGGTACAAGGGTTAGCATGGGCATCTCAATTCTTAAATATGCCTTCTAAACAAGTCTGTTTTAAGGCGTTATAACATTACGCTATTTTAATTATTGCGTCACTAATATTGTATTTGGTAATGATCTCAGCAAAGTTCTTCTTTCGGATGAAGCAGTTATTAGCTAGAAGTGAAATAATTGAAATACAGTAGGCTTTAGAAAAGTTAGAAAAATAACTGTTACTGGTTTGAAGTTATATTAAATATACAGTATAAAGCAAATTCTTGCGACTACGATCCACTTATGTTAAGCTGGACATTCATTTGATGCAAAAATAATATTACAAGTGAATTTGAAGCAATATGTAAATGTAGTCTAGTTTCTGGCACTCCTCTGAGTTTTCAACCAATAAGGACATAGGGAATGCTGACTCAGGATATAACACCCTCTTCAGTAATGTTTATTCTTCTCGACAGGAATGTTTGGTAAGTTGTCTCGATTGGCTGTTGCCAAGGGAACAGCCACTCCTTTCATAGGATAGTAGCCCTGTTCTATATTGACAATGAAGCATCTCCTGTTTCATTTGGATGTATTGTATAAAACCCTTTATGCACCAGCAGTTGTCACAAAGTGCTCATACAGGTACCCAGCCTGAAACCCCCAAGGAGGCAGCAACAACATGTTGATGCCCAGTGGCTGGGAAAACCTCTCTTGTGGGGTTGAAACCTACAAAGTAATCTGTAGAGGGACCAGATTCTGAAGGTTGACCAGTCATCATCTGGCTGTGTGGGTGAAGATTACAGTCCACGACTTTTGTTTAGGCCACATTTATAATTCAGCTGATGACCAGCGGGTCAATAAATAAAAGTTGGCTATATCCAGAGTCTCCCGTCAGTATCTAGACTTGATACACAGCCAGATAGACTTTGAAAAAGGACAGCTAGTATTCGTCAGGCCAGCTGAAACCCTAAATCGTTGTCCAAGGAGCTCTTAAGATTCAACAGTACACTGGAGAAATTGGAGGGAGCATTCCTAATATTTAAAAAGATCCCTCAGCACAGAATTTAGAATTACCCTAGTACCCCAGCACACAAGCTATTGCTGTGTACAAATTAGGGACTGAGAAGGTGGGCTCTGGATCCCGGACAGGCCTAGCCAGGCAAGAAATATCTTCACCCACCTTGCCAAGCACTGTACCAACAAAGGAACACCAATCAACTGCAAACCACCCCGAGACAAGGCCGTGCGTGAACCACAGAGTTCTCTCCCATTGTATGAGTGTCATGGGGAAACAAAGTGAGTGAACCACCCTGTAATAGGACTGAGTGTTTGTTATTCCAGGGCCTCCAGTGTTGCTTAAATTAATCTATTGCTTAATTGTTGAAAGGTATGTGCGGTAGGGTCTAGGGTATGACAGGGAACAGGTGTGCTGACTGCCCAGGTGTGAAATAATTGAATGCAACATGCGGTGAACATCTGGCAAGTGCTGGGGAACAATCAAATTGGAGGCCTGTTGATGGAATCCCTCCTGGGCCCCATTTACACAGGCTTAACATGCACCCTCGTCATGGTCTTGTCCTAACATTTACCCGGGCCTGTCTGTTTATTCTTACATCTGATCACGATCAGATCGCAGCGTGTCTTCTAATCGTCCTCATCAGGCGCTGACAGCAGTGTGTGGTCTCTGGGTAATCCACAGAACATTCTAGTGGTGATCAATTAACATGTATTTTGTATTTTTAGCGTGTAAGAAACACAGTCATCTCAAAATAATTTTTTACAACAAAATGCATTTTGTTGACCTAGATAGCAAGAGAGAAACATTTTGAAAGTTAAAAATTACAAAGCATGATGGGTATGGTTATTTTTAAGTGTATTCTGTACTGTACCTCTGAAGGAGGTACAAAATAAACTGTATCTAAAAGGCTGGAAACATAGAAATGACAATATTCAGCTCATTTTATGTATTGCTGCTCATCTATAACAATTAGACAGTAGCATAAATGGCACAACAGCGTTTCTGCTAGGGGAGTAAAACTAGCGACGTGGCTGCCTGCAGTCACAAACCACCATTCTCTTTCAGCAATTCCCAAGGAATCCTTCACGCTCTCGTCCTCACAAGCAAATTACTGTACTGTCAAGTGTTTACCTACATCATTCAGATGCCGTCAGTCGGGGACTGTTGAATTGGGCTGATAGATGCCCTGCTATGCATTCAAGACCCACCTTTGAGCAATTTGATGTTACACAACACGTGTTGTACAGTGCCTGGATTGAATCTTTCACACCACACGTGTCCCAAAACGCGTCCTACCACTCCGGGCCCGGTAAATGATGCAAATATATATCCATGGTGTGGTGCCATTCCGTTTTTTTACGCTTTATTTTGTTTTATGTTTTTTGTTGTTGTCTACTTCTGATGAAGGACGCCGTGGGTACAGGTTGCAGATGCTTCTCAGGTGTTCAGTTATTAATCACTTAATTAATTAATTGATTCTTTGTTTCCAGGTGAGTGGTTTAGACTACAGATGTGATCACGCCATTCATTTAGGTGTCACGTGTCTGCCTTTAAACACATTTTAAGATCACGCCCTGCAGGTCTAGGCCCCTGTTTAAGTTACAGACTGGAATTCCAGGAGATATTTAGTCACCACAGAAACAAATCACAGATGAATTCCAATCAGGTTTGTTAACATGTTCATCTACATTCACTTCTGCAACCAAATAGTTTCCCTCTATCCTTGACATTGTTTGTATTGCTTGTGCCAGATTGTATATAACTTTACATGCCGATTTTCTTGCTAATTACCAGCTTCATGTCCCTCTATAGTACATAACATAGTCATTATATGGGTTGCAAAACTCCTAGAATGTTCATGGAGTTCCCTGTTTCTTTCACAATCCTGGGTGGAATGAGTAGGGAATGGTCACGAAATCCAGAATCCTCAAACCAGGAAATTTGGAAAACCATGGAATTTACGGACATTTCCCAGAAGGTTTTGCAACCCGATTCATCCCAAATTGAGTAACGGCATGTAAAGATTACATCGGTACCATTCTGCTCCTTGCTATGGGGGAACCGGCACTGGTGTTTGTTGGTTTCTGTAGGAATGCAGTAGTGAGTTTGGGGTGAAAAGTTTCTTACTAACTTAGTAGTACATAGATGGAATGGTTAAAAGGGTTGTCCGCCTACCACAGGGTGTGTGGAAAGACTCATCTTAGACGGTATTATCTTTCAATGATACTGTCCGTCCATCTGTCTGGTTGTGTGTCTACACCTTTAGCTGGGATCAAGTCACATTCTCTTTCTCACAGTGGCCTGCATATAGACATGTCGGATTGCATGAATATCAAGCTAGAGCCAAGCTGTAGCGATATTAGCCCCTGAGGACTTCCCACGGACTAAAACTTTCCATTGGGACGGCGTGCAACGCTTCACGCTGCTTTTCCATTGATTCCCCGTCGTCTGGGAGACATATTAATAAAACTTTTGATGACGTTATGAGTCTGTGGCGCCTGTCTTTCTGATGGGAAACTTTCATGTCATCGTATCAGTCGAGATCCAGGGGCTACAGAGCTTGTCCCTCACGGCGTGACTGAGCGTGGCTGAACGAGCAAGAGAATGTCTGTCTGCCAGTATCCTTTTTGTTTTCCAATATGTTATGATCTCATCACCGAATTGATTTTCTTTTTATGCCTTTTCACCGTTATCCCAAACAGCACCCTAATCACTATAGACTCCATAGGGCACTGCTTTAGAGAAGGATCTGTGCGGATCTGTTCAAAAGTCGTGCACTTTATAGGGCATAGGACGCCATTTGGAACTCTGTGTGATTAACCTTTCTCTAGCCCCACTAACATCTGCCGGAGATTTTCTTCAAAATTCACTATCAATACAAACTTCTACTGACTAACTTAGTTTTAATGATAATTTGTTCTTGCTTGGTTTTGCTTGCAGTTGCGGCGCCACGCAGGTTGCGTTTTCGAGTGCTCGGTCCGAGCAAATTGCACGTGTCGTGGAAAGAGCCGAAAGGAGACTTTGACAGCTATAAAGTTTTGTACAACAGTGAACCAGGTGAGCCGTCCGTTTCTTGTTTGATTGTCCTTTTGTTGTACTGATGGATCTACAGAGTTCTACAGGGTTTGGGCAGCTGGAACCTTCATGTGGCCCTTTAAAGCTGTTTTCAAGGGCCATGGTTTATTTTATTGAAAACATTTATTATTTCTATATTAATATTATAGAACTTAGGCTGCTAAAATGTACTTCTTAAAAATAGAATACTATGATTTTCAAATGAGTTTTTCAGTTACTGTGTCTCTAGCCCATGTTAGCAACCAGCTTGAGTAAAATAACTTAATAAGCGTGACACACTCATTGATTCTTAGTTAGTCACTCTCGCTGAGATGGCGCATTAAAAACAGCAAAAATAATGAGAATAGCAGAAATTGCTTCAAATTGACCTATTTTCTCTATACCCTACAGCTAAATGTATAGAATTGCACAACATTTTCCAACTTTGCAAAAAAATAGTTGAATTGCATGATATTAATTTTCATATTCCAAAATGTTTCTGCCAACCCATGGAAGAACAGAATGTAGAACAGTAGCGCGTGTGTTTTAAAAATGGCCTTGCATGGATGGGACATTGGTGTAGATCAAACTTCTCACCCCGCACTGATGTCGCTGATAACCTCAGTGAAAACGAATTCACAGAATTCAATTTATACACGGATTTGTCTTATCTGACTTAAAATGAAGGCTGTCTGTCTCTAGATAAGAATGTGTTCTAAATTCGTAAACGGAAAATGTTAGTTAAAAGCACAAAAACACTGTTTGCCTGGTTCCCAAACCGTATGTGCAGTAAAATGTATCTTGACAGTATTTACCTATTTTACATGTGTTTCACACTCTCAAAAGAAGAGGATATTGGAGGGTATTTTTGAAAATATCTTTTAAGGCTCCCTGGTTTGTTACTCTGTGAACTTTGTAGCGTGCTGATGTTCTCTAACTACAGGACCTGGTCATTCATTGCAACCACCGGGTCTATTAATCAGTCCTTGTTTGGAGGGGAACAATTAAAAAGCAGCCAAACTGGTTTCGAGGGCCAGGTTTGAAAACGAAGCCCTTAAAGGATCATCCGTGAAGCTTTTCCTTTGAGAGAGTGGCCATTAGGGGACACAGAGATAAAGCAAAGCTGAAATAGGGCGGACCACCAGCATTCCTCTGAATGCGGGCCCTGGATCTAAGAAGATCTGCTCTGAGAAAAAAGGATTGTTTTATCTTGAATACAGCTGGGTTCCCCATCTGTCTGTGCTAACAACTCCTGTGTTAATAATCAACCACTGGACCTGGAACTGACCTGGGACAAAAAGAGGTCGGGGGTAAAATGTACCATATTTAGCCTGGTTGGCTGTCTTTAAGAGGCCGGGGGTAAAATGTACCATATTTACCCTGGTTGGCTGTCTTTAAGAGGTCAGGGGTAATATTTACCCTGGTTGGCTGTCTTTAAGAGGTCGGGGGTAATATTTACCCTGGTTGGCTGTCTTTAAGAGGCCGGGGGTAAAATGTACTATATTTATCCTGGTTGGCTGTCTTTAAGAGGCCGGGGGTAAAATATACTATATTTATCCTGGTTGGCTGTCTTTAAGAGGCCGGGGGTAAAATGTACTATATTTATCCTGGTTGGCTGTCTTTAAGAGG
>JACXGJ010010878.1:0-20965 GCA_016801105.1 Esox niger | reverse complement strand
GGGGGGGGGGGGGGGGGGGTTCTCTGTGCTCGCAATAAACCCAGCCACCGGCCTGCACCTGTCTTCCATTTCAGTGCCCAGCCCCCCGTCACAATGTTAAAAAAGCAATTAGTGAGGTTTGGCATGTGTTGGGGTGTGAATGAATAATGGCTGCTAGGGCAGAGGGAGAGGTGTCAGGTCTAGATACATTTCACACACACACCCATTCTCTAAATGTCCATCTGCCTTATTAGTACAATGAGTAGCCGCGGGGGCTGGGGGTGGTCCGAGATAAAACCAGATTGACAGGCACGGCGGGCCTGAATGCTAATGCACACACTGACATTTAGCGGCCCTGCAAATCTGGCCCAGGTTAGCATAGTGTGGCTACAGTCGCTGACAGACACAAGCACCCCTTCCACTGCTAAAGGTCCAGCCAAGGAGGGGGAACCCGAAATACCAGCCCCTATAGCATCTCTTCCAGCTTCCCTCCCCCCGCCTCTACCCTCCACGTCTCCTTCACTCTTAAAAGGAGATGAAGAGCGGGGATGATGAGATGTTGTCATGAGGTCTTTTATCAGCGGGTAGCAGGCTATGCTAATAGGGAAAGCCTTAGACTACCAAGTGAAGACGACTTATTTTTGTGTGAAGGTGGATTCAGTGGCACCCCAGAGAGAGAGACCAGAGGGGGCAGTGCATTAACGCGGCACTGTAGAAATACCGATATGGGAGCATGCGCGGACACAAACACACAGTGGCAGACTGGGGGGAAAACGATTCTGCCCTGGCATTTCAGAAACAGCCTACGTATCTCCACGACGACACTCCCGTATCCATTCCCCAGCGCTCTGTCCTTACACAGAAAGGCACTAGTGCTAATGACTTATGACATAAGCAGCACACATACTGTACACACTTGAATACAACTAAGTGATGTAAACATTTGTATGCGAGTTAAACAAAGCGAGAGAGCAGGACAGAGGGAGAGAGAGTGAGAAACAAAGAGAAAGACTTGTCAGCACTCTCTTTCTCCCTATAGGAATTTCCCTATTGAATTTGATGTAAAACGTCTGTTTGTAATATAATGACGGACCTAGTTTATTTTAATAAAGACACAATTCCGGAATAGTGCTGTGACAGGACCACATTTTTTCTAATCAGATTATTTTCCTGGAAAAACTGATAGCCTTTGGGAGGATGAAAACCATGTCAAACTACAGCAATCTTGTTCATATGAATTCCAATTTAAATGAAGCTTAGCTTCATTTAATCCTGCCCTATGGAACTGCAGGCCTAATGAAAAATACACTCACAGTCTATGCATGTCAATGATTGTATGGATTAATTACTTCCAGCTAATTTGGATTGAGAAGTGCAGAATAGTTGGTCCAAATTTGAATACAAAAACAATTTGATCCCATTCACATTTTCTCTCCAACAGATGTGCTATAAATAGGACTCTGTGCTGCTGATTAATTCACACAGGATAGAAGAACAGGACACATTGTAGGCTAGAGGAATACTATGCAGTTGCACCTGTTAGTAAACATATTGTCTAGTTTCCATGTAATCCAGCATTTCATATCGGAGATTTCCGTGTCGGCGGCTACGTAAGACTTCAATATAAAGATATAAGATATTCAGCGCAAGGAACAGTTTGTACCTGCATGGACCAAACCCGCGTTGAGGTCACCTGTCGAGCCAACCAGACAGTGTCACGTCATGATGTTCTGTTATCAATAGCTATGTGTGTTTGTGGATGAAACTTCAATGCTTTTTACTGCGTCCATATGGCTTAACCGAAACCGCCAGTATGAAACATGAATGCATCGCGTTGGTCGGGGCTTAGTGATGGAGAGAGACAGACAAAACAAACACTATCACTCAAAAGTAACCATGTTTCAACGTCGCTGTCATTAAAAATATCGATTTTATAAATATAAATAAACGTACGTTCAGTTGACTGTATTCCTGTAACAAAATGTACTGTTTTTAAAATGGGAACAACTTTCTTTAGGGACATTATATTGATTGAGAAAATGCCACTTTTCATGCTTTCAAGCATCCCTGCTAGTTTCTCTCTGTTCCACTTCTTTAATTAGCCTACTATTTCTTACTGTACATAGCCATTGTGTTATGCTTACCTGTCATTGTGCTACATATCTGATGTGCCAGGGTCCGTCCCTTGCAAAATCCAAATGGACCCCTTAACTCCACCCTCTGCCCTCCATTAGCGCCTTCACAAGCGCTATTAGCAGGAGTGTCCCAATGCTGAAGGAGCAAAAATCATCAAGGGTGTAGAGACTAATTAGATCTAATAGGAGAGGAGGGATTTCTAAATTTAAATTTCATGGTTGTTATATTCATTAAAAGTGGACCATGGATTGCATCATTCAAGTCACGAGTTTGTTGAAGTTGATGCCTTTTTGTAAGCCCTTGCCGCTGTGGAAGTCAACCTCAGAGTTTCGTCAGGACCACATCACAATGAAGGAAACTCAGAGCCCCTGCGTAGAACAAAAGGAATGGATTTGGGATTGTGGTCTGTTTTCTCTCTACCTCAACTGCACCTTTGTCCTCTGATGCTGCCGGTTTTTAATTTCTTTCAGATATAATTATCAGAACATTGGAACAAGGACTTTACGCATCAGCAGCATCAACCTCAAGCTCAACCCCTAACTCTCTGTCACTACCATTCTATTGTTCATAATCTACGCTAGTCTTTGGTTCTACTGTAACTAAGTGGCTCACCCATCTTGGGGCTGGTTGTAGCACATTGGTCAAACATATGCTTCATTATTTACTACAGAAATATCCACCAAAGCCCCAACAGTCAACAGTCATGTTACCAACAGCTCAGATTTTCAAAAGATTGTCTGGCCTTTCACGCAATCGCGACAATTGCCAGACAGCCAGCCTGCGCGCACGCACACATACCTTGACCACAGACACTTCTCACATTCCTGTAGTGGTCCACCTCTCTGATTTCTAAAAGAAAATGTCCATGAACTCCTTGCATGTGCTCAATGCTGTTGCTTGTTGGGTTTCCCCCCCGGAATCAGGACGGTCAGATGTTATGTGTTGAGAAGACGCTGTCTAGTTCGTTGTATTTTCACGCCTATCCACAGCATTTTTCTAGCTGAGGCATAGGGTCACAGATACCACAGTTAATGGACTCTAATTACTGGACCGCGTGAGAGGAGAGAGGAAGGAATTAGAGAGTTAAACAGTGCATTTCTGCCACTGTATGTGTGTGTGTGTGTTTATCATGCTCTCGCCATCTCTCTTTGATTACCCTTCGAGTCACTGAGCATCTCTTATACCCTGATGTCCTATGACAGGCTTTATGAAAGAGTGAGCAGGTTACATTCAGGTTGACGTGTTCCACTAACTTTCCTTAAAGGGGTAATATGTATGATATTTACTGTACTGCTAGCATACATACAAGCGGAAAATACCATCGGGCAACCGCAGTAAATATTTGAAGTTAATGTTTCAATGAAACATTTTCTGCAACATTTCTCAGAGGATCTGATATATTCCCGATAAGCACTTTCTTGCCGGTCCGTCTATCAGCTTGCAATGACTGATAATCTCCTTAAACCTGCTTTAGACCCTCCCAGTACTATCCTTCACTTAACCACCCTGGACTAGCTAATACTATTCCTCTCTCTTTCGATTAAGGAAGAGTCTTTTGAGGCAGGATTCTACTTAGTGCCAATTTAAATACCCTGCGCAAATGTTTCTAGATTTCCTACTTATTATTATTTCCCTCTCAAATCTGACATACCTGTGAATTTTGGGGACAGTTAACAGAATGCTGAAACCATAGACTCAGTGCAGACTATTTCTGTAGACATGGATTGGAGAGTGAGGCAGGGTAGCCTATGCGGTGATGGAGCAGGGCACAAAGAGATCAAAGAACTGGGTTGCAACAATCTCCTCTCATTTCGAGTAGACCAATTACAGTGCCAGGATCCCAAACAAACCAAAAAATATATATATCAAAATTCTTAGCATAATCGAACTAATAACAGGTACTTAAAGAAATTACGAAAACAAGATACCTGGCACTCGTCTGCACCAAATGAGGGACAAACTCTAAGAAACAGTTCAACCTTTCAATACACATCATTAATTGGGCCAAACCACCTGGTGCAGGAGGCTGCAGATGCACGAACATCTTCAATTAACAGTTAAATATTAATTACAACAAACAAGCATTCACAATTAAATATATTATTGAATTAGCCTTCCTAGAAGAATCAGACTTAAAACAATTTCAACCTGATTCCCCACCCATGTTATCACCTCCATTGTAACAGCCGGAACCTTTCCATCAGGGCCTTTCTATCTTGGAAATTTGTCCGACACCTATTACAGAGGTAAGCAACATTGTCAAATTGTGCATTGGTATGTTCCTGTACTGACAATACTGCAATAATATATTCGATAAAAATGTGCCCATTACCTTCCCAACACATCATATAATTACCGACCACACCTCTATCCACTGTGGGCACAAACAACACAAACAAGTAGACCATGCCAATCAAATGCATACAATTTATAGCTAATATATCAATTTTAACCCTTACAATTACCAGTCTTTATTTGTCAATCAATACTATGCTTATTATACTCAACCACCGTCAAGGACCACTCTGTAATCTGTCAGGAACTTTTCCAAAATATTGTATTTTACATGTTTTTTAACAGACGATTGGGCATCTATCCTGTTTTACCAGGGGGACTGGCCAGCTAATCTTGTCGTTTTTACGTCTCTCTAGGAGGTCTGGAGAATTATATATTTTAATTGGTCACATATCCAGATCCCTCCCACACATGCCTGGTTCTGCATGTCATTTTTATCATTGTTTTCAGAGCGGGTTGGAGATATTATGAGTTAGTTTGCAACATTACAGAAAATGGAAGGAAACCTGAAGGAAAAACAACATTGTGATTGGGCCAAGGTGAGCTCTGCATATCTATCCAAACAATTGATCTAGATAGAAATATTTGGATTCAGATCTGATCAGGGATTTCTTGGCTTTCCTTACGCACTACAACAGTTACCGCTAATCTAGCGAACAGTGTTGGAGCTCAAGGAATTTGATTGGCTTGACGTGACGCGAAGCAGCACTGATTTAGATACTGAATGGTGTTGGAGGCAAGTCAATATAACGGTTATACAAAAGAATGGAAATCACATCTTGTAAGAGTAAAGTTTATGAACGATGAACAAATTATAAAGGTTTTTGAGGTTTGAATAATTATCTAACTGCAACTTGAATATATTTTGGTAAACAGACAAAATTACAAAACTTGTGTCAGTGCCCAATCATTTCCGGACCTAACTGTATAAAAATCTATTTTAAACATCACAACAAATAGAAAAGGTGCTGGGAAAAGGGAAAGCTGATAGGGTCGAAAAGTTGAAGAACGACAAAGATTGCCATTGCGGTGAGAACCATGAAGCCAACTTTGGAATGCATGAAGAGGCAGAAAGAGAACCCGGTGGAGTGGGGCGGTACTGAGCATTTTGCACACAGCAGCTGTGAGAAGTGGACCTGAAGACATTGAGATGGTGGATAAGCCAGACTTGTTGGCTTTTATAGATACGGTGATTACCGGCCCTGACATAATGAAGAGTAAGTCCACGAAGATAAACATCACTGTGGCTGGACGCTTGCAGTTCCTGGGTTAAAATGATTTCACAGCGGATCAGTTACAGAGACTTCTGGAACG
Organism: Esox niger; assembly: GCA_016801105.1. Lineage (NCBI taxonomy): Eukaryota > Metazoa > Chordata > Actinopteri > Esociformes > Esocidae > Esox > Esox niger. The sequence goes on along the minus strand of JACXGJ010010878.1, from coordinate 15,241 downwards.
GGCAATGCCACCCACACCACCAGACTGAGAAAGGAGCTATGGAAATGGAAATGTTTAAAGAAATTTGATTTATCTGTGAAACAATTATCCATTCATTTAAAAAAAAAAATTTACACAATGAGGATTGGTCTAGTCAGGGTATTCACTTTTTGATGTGTTGCTTTTATTGTGCACGTGTTATGTATTTTATGTTGCATTTATTGGTGTTGTGTTTTGGCAGGCGCAATCTAATTTCCCCTCGGGGGGGATGAACAAAATATCTTATCTTTGAATCCCCCAGAGCAATGTCTTTAACAGTAGAACAAGCTTAAAGAGTCTTTTCAGGCAACATAATCAGAGTTAGCTTCTGGCTGTCTACATGCCCTCCATCTCTCACTGATACTGATCCAATCAGAACAGGTCTGACCCAGAAGACCGTAAACCCCCCGTCCTCCCTCTCTACATTGTCTTTCCCTCAAATCTAGGCTATCACTGATTTCTGCTCTTTATTTCCTCAGTAGTCCCCGTTCTGTCTCTCAATCGGCCTCATCCCCCATTACCATCCATCTTCAGTCTATATTTTTAACTCTAGATACGCAAACTCATTACGACCTATTAGTAGGTTTGCAGGTGATTCTTAACCGCGCAACAAAGTTAAACAACAGATTTTCCCTGTACTTTCCCTGTGGAGACATTAAATGTCAGCTATAGGTCAACAAAACTGTCACAGCGAACACATCCATTACATCCCTATAGCAGCGCACTCTCTCTGGTTACTGGTAATGTGGGCAGTTTTACAAGGGGGAGGAAGAAGCCGCCCACTGGAGGAGCGAGGATAGCTGACTGATTGAGCTAACAGCCATTGGAGGCTATTCCTGCAGGTGTTTTCTACAACTGTGTTGTTGGCAAATTTGTTATTATCTGCCTTTTCAGGAGGAATTTTCAACAAGCCATTACGTTTCCAATGATCTTCATGTGATTGATGGTAGGACGCCAAGCCTGACCACACTCGGGTGTCTGGCGCCGCCTCAGTTCAGTTTTTGTTTGTCCTCATCTGAGTTGTCAGTTTCTTTCTGTTATCCGGTTTAGTTCGGAATCGTTAATAAATTGCTCACCAGCGCAACCCCATGTGCTGTGTCGTCGCAGTACCCCATGACAATATATGTATATGTATACACACAACACACAGCCAGGCATACGCATTCACAGACACACACACCAACGCACAGAAGCACACACACTAGGGCAAGCGCGCACACACACACACACACACACACACACACACACACACACACACACAGTGTGTACACAGACAAACAGACTTGCATGCAAGGATACAAACACAAACACATACACACGCACGCACGCACGCACACACACACACATGCACAGACGCACGATACTGATGTGCTTCTCTAATGCATTACCCTGCTTTTAAATGATGAGGTCTGGTAATTAAAAATGCCACTCTGCTAGGCAGGGCAGGGTGCTGGGAGGACGATAGGAGGGGGGTTGGAGGGGTGTCTGGTCCTCTCTTTAATGAGGATCCTAATCAGCTCAGTGGAGCTTGTCCTGAGACCCCACATTCATTAGACCACGTAACCCATACCAGAAGTGAGGGAGGGAGTTTAAGAAAACAAAAAGTTTTAGATGGTCGGAAATGAGAGAGGAAGCCAGAAAAAACACAAGGGAGAAAGCGATTTCTATCGAGAAACCGATAGAAATACAGAGAGAAAGAAAAAGAGAGGCAAGGCGGCGCAGGGGGAGAGTGAATCAGAGTTGAATGGTGGGAGAGAGGAGGGCCGGGAGTGATAACAGCGCGGGTCATTGGCCGAGTCATGGCTGACATCGATCGTGCGATTGGCCGTCTTATGGCTCCCCCACGGCTGCCAAACCCTTTAACACTGTTTCTCTGGCTGTGTGTGTGTGAAAGCGGAGACAGGGGGTGCTATCCGGCCAGTCGCGGCTCCCCCCCAGCCACCACAGCTGGCTGACTGATAGTCTCCTCCTGCCAGGAGACCGGCTGATAAGGCCTCCTCAGAGCAGTATGATAACCACACACCCTCCGCTCGGAGGAAAACACACCCGCTAACCACGGGAATAACAAAACGTGCACGCATGTGTGTGTGTGTGTTGTGAGAATAACGTACAGTGACATGTGGACACTGCGAGGTGGGGACCAGTAGCCTTGTCCAGACGCTCCGCCCTTCTGTCATCTTGTCCTCTCACATCGATCGGGCAGTGGAACAAGGAACACATCTTCCCTCTGTCTGTGTCGTATTTTCTAAATGCCATAAGGGGATGTGGCCCAGAATGCAATGAGAGGGTTTTTACAAGATCAACATTGCATGTGCAGAGGCTTCCTATCGAAAGACGGGATAACAACACATCGTACAGTGATTTATTACTGCCACCGAGACTGTCATTTAAAACTGTTCCCATTCAAACATGGCCTCCCGGTTCAGTAGAGACAAACACAAATCAATGAGGAAGTGAAGAAGTTCCAGTGGGATGCTGTGTTCCCAGCGAAGCGAGAACCTCTGTGTACTCAGCTTCTCCCTGCGTCTCCAGGACTCGCATGGATCTAAAAGCATTAGTATAATCACCTGTTTTGTTTAACTAAATTACGGAAAGCCAGACGGCATGACTGAGCAAATAACTATTTTTAATCCTTAAAATGTAATTCAATGAAAAGCTATTTAATGAGGCTCTTGTTTTACCCGTGTGGGTGACGCAAAATCTATACACACTTTTAAAAAAGTTTGCAGCCTAATAAAATTTGCGCATTAAATAAGCAAATTATTGTAATCAAAAACCTCTTGCCAAACCAATTAGTGATGAATTATAATCTTATGATAAATTATCTTGTGTTGACAGCCTGAGGGAACGGTGCAATCAAACATTAATTATTCATTGGGTAATTAAGTTCATAGGTGAGTGTGTGTGTTACTGAGATCCCCACAGATCGACTTTCTACTCTATGGTAGAGTGGCTAGACAGGAGCCACTTCTGAGTAAAAGACATGACACGCTGCCTGAAGGACTGACAGCAAGAGAAAAACCTCTCTCTGGTGTGAGGAGACCAAAATCTAACTGTTTGGCCTGAATGCCAAGTGTTATATCTGGCAAAAACAATGGATGAAATCCATCCCTACAGTGTATAATGGTGGTGGAAGCATCATGCTATGGGGATGCTACTCAGCGACATGGAATGGGAGTCTGGTCAGGACTGAAGGATGGATGATGGGAGCAAAATACAGAGGTCCTTAAGAAAACCACTAGAGTACACAAGATGTTAGACTGGGGTGAATATTCATCTTTCAGCAACACAAAGCAAAATGCCAAAACAATGCCAAAACAGTGCTGGATTGGCTTCAGGCAAGTCAGTGAACATCCTTGAGTGGACTAGCCAATGCCTGGACTTGAACCTAATTGAATCTCTGTGGGAAGACTTGAACATTGCAGTTCAATCAATCTTTCCATACAATCTTACAGCACTCAAGAGGATCTATAAGGTACAATAAGAGGTGTGCAGAACTGATAGATGCATACACAATATGACTCAAACAAGCAACTGCGACGAAAAGCTTTCTACAAAGAACTGCTTAAAGGGTCTAAATACTTATGTGCATAAGTAATTTCACAAATTACCTAAACTGTTTCCACATTTTCATAATGGGCATTGTGTGGTGATTGATGACCAAACAAATAAGGTGTCTAAATGCTTTCTGAAGGGACGGTATACAGTTTAATATTTGAAAACTTGCCAATAGGTGCAAAAGTGGGCTTTAATACATGGACGGGCTGTTAGCAGGGAAATCACAAGAATTTACGGAATGAGTTTTTTACAGGCTCATATTGTCAGCCCTAAATGTTTTGCTCAGCAGAGATGTTGTCAATTTTGCAAGTGCTGCAAAAACAGATGGACAGTCTATCTTGAAAACCTACCAGGCCTTGAGTTTCCTGTGGGCAGTGGAGCCGACCAGCCTGCTAAGTGGCCCTAATGCCCTCCCATAAAGCGCACGCTTTGCTGCCATTGTGCCACAATAATTATGGAGTCTTAATCATTCCAGGCAAATCAGACTAATTTCTATAGCTGTTAATTCACTATTTAGTTTATTTATGACATTGTACAAATAGACTATTTGACCTGTAAATAACCTGTCGGGCACTCTTCCAAAGAAGATTGGTACATGGAGAAAAATTATAATAAGCCGAGACATTGCTAAACTATCCTAAATGCAACCGCAGAAATAAGACAAAGCTGTTGACATATATTGAAGAAAAGGAATCCAGAAAATATTAAGAAAATAAGGTTTCAAGTATCTGATGGCAGGCTGCGATAACACCAAATTATGGGGAGCACCTAGTATTTATTTCTGACCAGTCAAACATTTGATACTAATCATAACCATTGCACATTAGCGGCTAATTAACAGCCTCTTAGTATAACATTTTCTGTGGACTTTCAATTTCATCGAGTTTCTTTAAAAAAGCGTAAGTGTATTTCCAGAAATGAACGGATCATGTGCCCTAAAATGTTTGATTGTACACCGAAAGAGAAAGAAATCAATAGCACGTAAGTACATCGAAATCAAAATCTTAAATGTTTTGGCTACTTCCCGTTTTAGCCGTCACACGTTCACAAACATAAGTGCATTATTTTCCAAGCATTATTATTTGAAATACCTTTCAGAGCTGCAATTAAGTCAGATTACATAATTTGATAGTAAATGTAATGTTTAGACAAACATCCTTGCTGCGCTGAACGTTGGCCTCAAACCAAAGCTGCTTAGCTGTTGCAAAGTGATTTGTCAGCCTTCAAGAAGACAGACATTTCCATTTTAGGGCTGTCAAAATGTTCCTATGACTGTATTAGAATATGTACGCATACAAATATAATATTAAAATATCAACACTGAAATGCAAGTGTGAAAAATGTTTTCCATTTGGTCCAGTATAGGGCAACATTACACAACACAATGAAAAGTCTGGTAAACACTGAGAAACACTTCACAGTAATTTTGACATGTACCTTATGGTGGGATTCTGTCATTCTATGGGTCAATAGGGTGTAAAAAAAGTCTAGACATGAAAGCACAATTTTCTAAAAGTGTAGTTGCGTATGTGAAATTCACTCATTGCCCCACATAATGTGGCCCACCACTTTACCAAATTTTCTTTCTATACATGTTGTTTGACAGAAATAATAGTCTTGTTCAATTGCAAGTGCAGTTTGTTTCCTATTTGCAATATGTCTGGCTGTGAAAAGTAATATTTTGTCAGATGTAGCCCAGTCAAAGTTCAATCTCTTTGAAAATCTGTGGCAATACTTAAAAACTGCACTCAACAAGCTTTGTCCAACCAACCTGAACAACCTGCAGCCAATCTGAAAAAAAATGATGACAAAATCACTCTGTACCTACATACAGAGAAAAATACTTAATGCTATTATTATAGAGAAAGGTGCCTCTATCAAATATTAATGTGTGACGGCTGAATACTTTTCTTTCTTTTTATAAATGTGTCCCAACATGATACCAATTGATGTAAACTTACAATAATTGAGTTTAAGTGTTTTCAAAGAAATAAAATCTGACAACAAAATGTCAATGTACCATATGCAATTCAGGAATATGAAAAAGGTGATAACAGGTTTGAGTACTTCATGTGCCATGTGAATTATTTAGTCTGTAAAATAGATATGTCCAATAGTTATATTCCATCATGATTTTTCCTTTTCACCTCAAAGACCCCTGGCAGCTCTTTCGGTCCCCTTCGGGACCACTTCACCGTTGTTCAGTCTAAACATCACAATGTAAGCAAACCGTGTGTACTTATTGGTTTCAATTACATTTTCAACTCAGAAAATCATTAACTAATTTACTGTTTACAAATGATCATGCATGATTGCTATCCATGAAACTGTATGTTAGATAGCACTCCAGCGGTCAGCAACACAAAGCTAGTTTGGGATATGGAAATCGAACCTTCATTTTTGCGGTAAGAATGCATATAGAAAAAAATCTTGATTAGGAAATGTCACTTCAAAGCATGGACACAATGGGAAGTTTTATTAAGAACACATTCATTAACACTTTCTTTAACGTATACATGCATAACATATTCTACAAATACAGTATGCAATAGTGTCTGTGATTTAGCCTCAACCTTACAGATCTGATGTCATCTACGACATGAAAGTGAGCCGATTGGAACAAAAGAGTGTTCTTTTTTCTGAAGAATGCTTCATAATATATGTTGATTAGCTGATTAGAATTTCATCAGATATTGTTCTAGGCAAAATTCGTATAAAGGTGTCGGGACTCTCCATCTGATTATGGAAGCAGGGGCTGAAAGAGGTGTGTGTGTGTGTGTGTGTGTGTGTGCGTGCTCCAGAACAGCATTAAGCGGAGTAGGATCCTACTGCCATCTAGAGGGGCATTTGTTGTAGTCTGCAGTTTATTTGTCATGGTTTGTGTTTTGTGTCAACTTCAGAAAGAGGAAATGCTGCTTTGGCAGGAGCTTATGGACATATACATTAAACAAATGCAGGAATGAGTAAATGAACAAAATCCTTACAGGAAAAAGGGAACCTGAGAGACTAAGATAACACGGATCATGTAAAGTGAATTGAAAACCCAACAAGGCCTTTCAAACATTGCCTTTTGCAGCATATCAACCATCAATAATAACAACGATTAAAAATGAATAAGTACACAAATATGATATTCAGACAGGCTCAAATGATAAAAAATTAGGATTTGATCAGAGACAGCATGAAAATACTCAGCGTCACAAAACGCAGCCAAAATCATATGACGCAAATGTTCTACATACTCCTACTAAACCATGTAACCCTAAACCTAACCCAACAGTCCCTCATGTCACCCGAAACCTCTTCACTCATCAAGGAACCTGTGAGTGTCTGAGTCACTACCTCTGCTGTGGAGGAAGCAGTGACAGCTCTATCAGACTGAAAGGGCAGTGTCTAGCCCCTGTCTGAGGAAGGGATCACTCTGACACACACACACACACACACACACACACACACACACAGTGTGTGCTCTTTGCCTTAATGACTCCATGCTAATGGTTGTCTCTACGGCAGTGACCCAACCTGCCTTACTCACCATTCACCTCAACACACACACACACACACACACACACACACACACACACACACACACACACAGTTTAATCAGTGTGGATGCACTCATGGGCCCTTTCCCCTGTGATGCCAGCCTGTATTCTGGTGATGAGTGCCATGGCATATTGATGTCAGCTCTTTATTGTGTGGGTATACAGTGGAGAGGCAGTGTTGATTATCACATAACCTTTACACCCCTCTCCACCCCACTGTCTCTCAGACTAATGACGTCTGTGCGCGCGCGTTTGTGTGTGTGTGTGTGTGTCACTGTTAATGAAGAAGGGGGCTTGGAGGCTCTTATGTTCTCCTGGCGTCAATGCGTCCATAAGACCCTCTGTGCCTGTAGATAGAAAGATGATGGAAGATTGTTCACGTGGCTTCGTCATCTTTCACTGAGTCTCTCACAGCTTATCTGGTACATTTCCGTAGGACAGATTAACCGACAGACGGTCTAACATCGAAGAGCCACGGAGGCTGGTGCCAATCTTAACGATACATTCTGTCCGGTGCTGCTCCGTGCTCAGCCCTCCGCCCAAGTCTCAAGCCCCATCCTCTCTGTTCAGTTCCCGCAGGCAGAGGTCTTAGTAATTACAGCAGGGGCGTTTGCCCCTCATTACACGATATGGAAGCTGTACTGCGCCATAGATCAATGCTACCGCGATTACAAAGGATAACAAAAGGAAGCCACATGGCCGCCCGGTAACCACCGATGGCAGGGAAGGCCAGGGGTTACAGGGGAGGGATGTGAGGCCAGCCCTGCATCTTGATACGGCTACAGGGAAACAGGCCCGTCAATCCCTTCACCAGGTTCTTTGTTCAGTCAGTCGACACACGTGTCCCAACGTTTTGGTTGCACTGTAGTTTCCACCATCTCTCCCAACCACGTCCCCACCCACTAAGGTCTTTTTGTACATAGTGTTGTGATCTCAAAAGGCACATCCCCTTCATCTCAGCCACTCTCCCACCCAGAATACATTGTTTTCTCGCTCTATATGAACGGAATTTGCTACTTTCCCAGTGGCTGGGGTTTAAGTTCATCACGGCTGCACGGTTGAAATGGACAGCGAATGGGTTTGATAATGAGAACCTGTATGGCTTCTTTTTTTTCTCAAAATAACCACACCCCTTTAAATGGGTTATGGATTTCATATGGTCAGACACCAATGCTGTAGACGCTGTGTGATCCGCACAGTAATCAATATAATAATTTCATTTCATGATGGAGAAGTTTGGTGATCAATACTGATGAACCGGCATAACCCCACCATTAACTCACAATGGTGATACACTGTTTTCTAGATAATTACACAACTGACTAAGATGAGGTCCCATAAAAGCATAGTGTTATACCCCTATACTCAACTGGCTGGCCAGAGGTCGGATCAGGATGAATAATAGGGTCAATATGAGGCTGTAGCTTGTAATCCGATTTTGTCTGGAATTCACCACTAGTATCATATGAACGGATATTTTATCAAACTTGGCAACATTGCAGAGAATAGCAGGGAATGAGCTTTAAAAATGCAAACATTTCTCTCTACCTGATTGAAAAATGTGTATCATTGCATGAAATTACCTTTGAAATTGCAAAATTTCCTCACCAGGAACAAGAGGTTTGGACATGGGTGGCGAGCTGCTATTTTTACAACACCAACACACTAAAAAAATAATCTCAACCCTTTGCCAACTAGAACATAAATACATATATATTGGATCAACAATGCATTCCTCAAAGCCACTGACTTTAAATTGGCTTCATAGAGGCATAATCCTAAACCAGTTTATTTTATGCATATACCTGTCAGGCAAAACCAGCCGTGTTTTCTTATTATCCTTTGTCACCACCTGCTGGTCAGCAGTGATAAGTGCGGTTGATCATTTAGTAAATTCTAATTATTATTGGTCGGATTCCCAGAAGGTAGGATTCCCTAAAAAATATATTTGATGTGCAAAGGCAGCGCCATAGAGGGCATTTTTAGTTTCAACTTCTTTGAGTTGGTAAAACAATCGTAAGGAATGGAATCTGAAGTTCCGTTTGAACACATACAGCCACGATTGGCCATTCGGTGCCATCCACATTTATGGATTGTTTGCTCCCTTGTCTTCCTCTCTCTTCTTTTCGCCTACTTGAAAAGGTCAAAAGTAAGCCTTTAGAGTAGGTGAGAAAATGACAGGGAATGCATATAGGGACCAAACGTCCCCAAAGTACAGAAATCTAAATGACAGTATAAATCCATGTTATTCTTATTAGCTTCTATTTCTCTCTCACACATCTTAACTCTGCATTTGAAAGAAATCATGTATTTCACAGTTAGTCCACTGTTTTTGTTAACATGGCAGATAATTAATGTAAAAAATGATAGCATTTTATACATGCAAGACGGCTATTGATGAGTGGGGGACAGCTTTCTGACCACTACTGAACATAATGATAATCTCCCTGGCCTTTTCTCATGTGAAAAAGACCCCTCCTTCACCCATTGTGCTTCGACCTCCTATTACATGGGAACCAATGTGGTTGTGCAGGTGTCTTGGGTAAGTACTTGAACTAATATGTATCACTGATGCCTTATTCTTCCATCCAGGAAAAAAATTAATTAGCAGGAAAAATGATTAACTACTTTGCATTTTATCCTTACTGGTAATAGACAAGACTGTCTTCCTTTGTTTTCATCCCTTTACACATTTATTTCGGGATCTATCCCTCTAAACACATATTTCCCAACAAAACTTAACCAAAGGACTGTTTAATCTAATAAAACCACATTTCTATCCATGTTTCTTTCTTACCTGTCCTTGACAACCTTTGTAAATAGTGGCAAGAAGAGAACAGAAGAGATTGAAGTCATTTGATAATTTCAGATGGAGTTACAGTGTGCTAGTCTTCGGTACATGTATAATGTACAGTATAATGTACACTCATCGGCCACTTTATTAGGGACACCCGGTCGTTAATGACAATTTCCAAAGCAACTCAATATATAAATCATGCAGGCATGTTCAACCAAACATAACAATGGGGAAGACGTGTGATCTAAGTGACTTGGTGTGAAAGTTGATGCCAGACGTAGTGGTTCCAGCATCTCATCAACAGCTGGCTTTCTGGGATTTCAACATACCTTCTCTCAAGTTTAAAGGGAATGGCACAACAAGTATCCAGTGAATGTCAGTACTGTGGGCAACAACACTGTGTTAAAGAGGCGAAAGGCGAATGGCTAGACTTTTTCAAGCTGACAGAAAGACCATAAATACAAACAACCACTCTTTACAACAGTGATGTGCAGAAGGACAACTTTGAACACACATCTAATTTAATGTCGATGCAAATAAAGTGAAATAAGGTCCTACCTGATTCACAATAATAAAGTGGCCATTCTCTGGTACAGTTACAGACCACAGTAGTATTATTCGCTGGTAAATCTTTCTATTATCCTGATGCCAAATGTTCTGTTGCGCGTGAGAATGGCTCTCCACACGATGGCAGTGTTGCTCAACAGAAGGCCCTGTATTTATAGTCTTGTGTTCAACCATACAGGCATCCAGATCTATCCAACAGTCACGAGATCTCCAAGAGGAAGCTAACCGTCTTCAAGCAAACTTGTTTATTGTAAGTCTAAGCATTTAGACACATTTGACTGATTTAATGATGCCTCATGGTGTTCATAAAGCTTTCACATGGGCAGAAGAACAATCTCAGTATAACGATCAACATCGTATCAGCAACACAAGGCTTATTTTCTAGTTTGCGCGACATGATTGCTGACTCAAGCCTGCATTTGCGCCACTAGATTAAGTGTCGTGCGTGTCTTTGTGTGTACACCATTCTGTCGGTGCGCCCGTATGCCTTTGTCTGGTAACTACAGCAACTTGTAGTCCATCCATCTCCCTCCCGGTCACGGAGACAGACGTGGTCTGCAGCCGCGGTGGCGCATTACGGGCCGGCTGCGTAGCGCCCAGGAAGCATTGCGAAGATAAGGACAGGACAGGGAGGGTCTACGATCCATCTGATAGTAGCTAATCACATTCATTACATCAATTAGAACAGGCAAAACACAGCCTGAATCAGACCCTGTTCTCCCTGCTGATCGATGCTAAACGCGGACGTTGTCTCTTGCCCCGCCCTATTTCACCCTGTATGGCACCACTCACCGGGGGGAGAAACCACAGCTCGGATCAGCCGAGGCCGTAAGACTGGTGAATTAGTTACAGTAAAACAGACACTATAAATATTCATTTTGAAATCCCCTTCTCAGTTTTGGCCACAATCCCGTGTAATGGTTATAAATCACAGATGACTGTGAATGGGTTTTTAAAGCAATTTAAAGCCACACACTTTGACTTAAGCTAAACACACTTGATAATGATGAGTCGGTCCTAATATGTAAAGATGTACACTATGACAAAGTCCTGGTGCACCACAAGACCACGTCGGATGGGGGAGCGCTTCTCTGCGCCCAGCTACGTGAAGAAAGAAAAATCAGCTAAACGCATCGACAACACAGCACACTGCTTAAGCGTCTACAAAGGGACCCCCCAAAATCTTGGCAGATTCGGCAGAAGTAAAGACCAGCAGAAAAGAGATATTTTGGCCCAAATCTGGAGTGAGGCTTTCTCCCCGTCTAGCAGTTTCTTAGGATTGATAATCTCCACAACACAATCCTCTTTAGAAAAGTGTTCAAGTAAAATCCTTGCGTATGTATTCATTTCGTCTTAATACGCCAAAGTACAGCGTCAAATCTCAAATTATTTCCTCATTCTACAGTCCCTGTGAAGAAGTGTTTAAAGGCAGGATGTAAAAGGGCATACATATGTAAATGTATTGACGTCTGCATGTGTGAGAAGACACGTATACACACACACACACTGCCTCTATCTGTATTTGTTCAATAAGAAACAGACATTTTTTCTCTCCCAGAATGCATGGCTTGATAATCCAGATTACATGTTAATGGATGACTCAATGCCAGTGCGAGGTGGTGGTGGGTCATGATCATCAGGGGCCTCTGACACACTTCCTGGTATGTGTGGAATGGTTCTAGCTGCATTCTTTACATCGATCAGATGTGTCAGTGAAATCCCCTACCTGGCCTGACTGAAAGTATGCATGAACTTCAGGTCGTATCTACACTTGAGTAGAAAGATAATGGACATGTGACGAAGTAGACGTGTGTGTGTGTGTGTGTGTGTATGTATTAATGGTTAGTTGCTTCATTAACCTTGTGATAGAACAATGTCTGTCTTTTATTCTACAGCCTGTAAAGTCTCTCTAGCGACATAGAACCGTGTGACATCGCCATGAGCGACGGACGAGGAATCGGAAAAATGGCGCCGAAAAAGAAAGTGATAAAATGGATAGATAAGGAAGTACAGAGGGGTGGAAGGGGGAAATGGATAGGTTAAAAAAGAGGGATGGTAGTGATGTTATTGATACAGTGAAATGCCAGACCGAGGAGGAGCGGTTACACCCTATTTTTCTCTGAGCGCTATCACAAAACATACATTACTTCTGACAGGGTGACCAACCACATAAAACCACCTGCTTTCCTTCATTTTCCACAGGCAGTTAATAATGAAAAGAGAAGACAAGGACACCGAGGGAGAAAAAAAGACACAGAGAGAGAGAGACGTGAAATATCATGTAGTGAAGAGAATGAGGATGTTTTTTCCTTGTCTGCGTGAGGCCAGTGGCTGAAGGACTCAGAGCAGACTGTTTGCGTCTGGGATAAACTACACTGTTGGTCACTCATCAAATATGCCACACACTGCCTACTAGGAATCTAGAGAGTCTAAACAAAAACACTACACTGTGATTGGTTGATTATGCGTACACCGGACAACTACAGGTAGGCACCTGTTCAAAATAATGTGTACAAAAGAAACTGTTCCAGAAAACGATTCACATCCAAGACATTGGGTTTGCTGTAATGAATACACCCCTGTAAAACAACATGGACCATACAGGACCACCTCTTCCTTCATCTCCCACCCACTCTACTTCCCTCCATCTATCTTCTCTACTACACAACCTCCCTCTCTCATCCCTCTCTCTGTGTGTTATCAGTATCTGACACACAGTGAATCTCAGAGTATCTAGCTCTCTACTATCAGACTGCTCTTCATCTCATGCTGGCCCTCCGTGGTCAGCTCTATCAATCAGAGAGCCACTGCGAGGAACCACGCCAAAGCTATCACAACCACAGAACAACCATTACCCATCACAAACCTTCAACAAACATGCATAAAATTTTCAACATGGTGCCATTTGAGTCTGAGAGTCACATCAGTTAATGGGACTGATATCACCCTGAGAATGTGTGCCAAATTTCACCAGTCAAAAAGAAAAAGTGCTAAAACATGCATGTTTTAGCGCCACAATGTGGTAAATATAAATGTTCTTGCATATGTTGTCTTAGAAGTGACGTACACACCACAATATCATTGAACTTTAATGAATGGTCGGTGCGACCCGGCTAGGAAAGAACCAAGGTTGGATATAAACCGCAGCGCTGTGATGCGGTGCTGTGGACCGCTGCGCCATCTTTCATGTTTTGTTTTAATAATATAATCATTTTGGATAAACCTGTTCAAAATGTACAATTTATAAGAAAAAACAAACAAAAAGCAGGAAGCAACCAAACGGAAAGAGAAAAATAATTGATCAGAAACCCATCTCATCTATTATTGACCAGCGTATATAGATGAAGATCAGATCAGGTCTGAGTGGGGCCAGAACAGTAGATTGAGTTTCACCTCCTCTTCCTCGTTTTGCCTTTAAATATTCCCCGGGATTGAAAGCTTCAAAGTAAACTTCAATTACTGTGCTGATTACATCTAGACCGGTCCATTAGAGGACATCCTAGCCAGGGGGGACAGGCAGAGCAGTGCAGAGCTGGGACTCAAACTAGAGCCCACCGCCTTCACTACAGGAATTACTGCTTATTGATTTAGCTGCCACAGACCTCCTGACAATGACATTATGGCCGTGTGCTTCAGAGTGCTTCGGAGGCCAGGACATAGCTAATGTGCTCCTTCATAGAGCCATAACAGACGTGTGATGAAATAACATTTCATTCGGAGGGAAGAGAGAGAAATACTGTTTGTGCTGGCAACCGTTTGACGGTGTTCTGTTTCCCTCGGCGGACCCAACATGGCTGGTTGTATACTGGTCCTGGGTTGTCGGTCATCACATTGTTAAGCCTGGACGTGGCTATGAGCCAGTGAGGCCTAGCCGGTCACCGGTGTTTGCACGGTTACGATGCGCGTCATCGTGAAGAGGACGAAGAAGAGGGCAACACTGTAATGAACCGTTTTGACGAGACAATACTCCCACTTCAGTACCACCGCCTCTCTCTAAAACGAGCTTGCTCTCCAATTGCACGCTCTCTCATACATCCCTCACTCTGTCTTTCTTTTGGTCTCTCTCGGTCTCCTCATTTTCTCTGCTATCTCTTGTACACAACACACTGCCTTATCACAGTGATCACCTTTTGGCCGTGTGCAAACACTGTGAGCATACATTCACTCAGAATCACAGAACCGCAACGCAAGCAGACCCACACCCAAGACAAAGAGAAAGATCCAGTCCAAGGATAGACAGCACGAAAGAGAAAAAGGCACACGGAGGGAGTTGGGGGGGGGTGGGTAATTCGATTAAAAGGGGAGGGTGAGGAAAACGGCGGAGAGAGAGTGAGAGGAACCCAGGCACCGGAGCGCAAGCGAAAGACGAACCAAGAGGCAGCCAGAGGGGGGGGGGGACGCAGGGGGAAGATAGAGCACGGTCCTGACTGATTGTGACAAGCATAGACCCTATCAGCGGCTGTTTGTTTGCACACTCCCCTCTCTGCATTAAAGGAGCCGCCCGTCAGTCCGGGCTACCTACCCAGCCCAGCAGCACCAGCCCCACCTCCTGCGCGCCGGCTGCAAGCACAGCACCAGCTAGCTCCATCTCATCACCTGACACACCAACAGATGTTACGGCCTGATAAGGGCCCCGCGGCCCGTCCCTTTGCATCTACGATTACCTCCGCACAAAGATGAGAGGGAGGAGGGCTGGCGGGGGGGGGGGGGGGGGGGGGGGGGGGGGGGGGGGGGGGGGGGGGGGGGGGGGGGGGGG
>JACXGJ010010877.1:0-20966 GCA_016801105.1 Esox niger | reverse complement strand
GTACTGCTGGACCTGTGAGAGCTGTGGTTTGGTACTACTGGACTTGTGGGATGCGTAGGAGGACTGGAGAGGGTAATCTATCTGGAAAGAAACAGCGACTGACACCTAGAGAGAGGGATGAGAGGAAGAGAGATGACAGAAGGGAGAAAGAAGAGAAGCAGACTAACTTCCGTGTCTTAGAACACCCGGAGTTACTAGGTCGTTCTGGTTGTGACTGCCTTCCATATAACAAATAACAGACCGAGCTAGAGTGTGAAACTGTGTGTGTGTGAGAGTGAGTGCTGGGGCAGTGTTATGTGTGTGTAAAAGAAGAGGGAGTGTTGAGGGCTTTCAGCTGGTGCTCAGAGCCTGAGGAGAGACGGATGAAGGCGGAGAGAGGAAGGCAGAAGGCTAAGGGATGACTGGAAGAAGCTAACGCTGGAACCATCCCTGGATCCTGGAGGGGCTGCCACTGTTACTCCCCAAAAAAGGCACGAAGGCTGGGGAAGTATTGGTGGTCTGCAGACCCTGAAACTCATGCCTTGGGCTAAACCGGCGCCTAGGATCTAGGATCTGGAGTTTTAAGACATTGGGATGATTTCGGAAGAGGACCCAGTGTGGGATGTGGCTGTCAAGGGGGTGAGGGTGGACTTCCTTCTCCATCTTCCCTAAATCTGACCAGTGTGTCGGTCTCCCCTCCCTGTCACCATGCAGGTGCTTCATATGGTCAGAGAGCTGGTGTCTCCCTCCCGACGCCGTGCAGCCGCTAGATACGGAGGTGTGTGTGTACGCGTGCAAGCCCCTCTATCTTTATGTGTGTGTCTATGAATGTGCTGTGAATTTGCTGGAAATTTGTGTGTGTGTGTGTGTGTGTGTGTGTGTGAGAGACTCCTTTGGTGCTGCTGTAACACCTCTGTTGCTATGGGACCTGTGTGTGTGTGTGTTTTCACATGTGCGCTGTCACTGCTGGGGTCCGTCGAGTGCTGAATAATGAATGAAAGGTCCTAGGGTAGTGGCAATGCCCTGGTGACCCTGATCTGTAGTGTTGGGGTGACAGAACTAGCTATTTGTTGTACTCTGGGCACCTATGGGTGATATGTGATTATATTGCTGTTTTAACTCCACTATTCAGGATTCCTCACAAAACCCAGATTTAATTGGATTTACACCATTTTAAAGAGGAATTCGTGACTTTGTTTGATATTTGTATTTAAACGCATAAGTTAAACATGTACATCAATTCAATGATTTACATTATTACTTACTACTTTCCCAGGTCAAAGTTTTCAAGGATGGAATCTTTCTAGGTGCAGAGATTAGGCCTCATGTCATGTTTTAAAGACACTGGCTGCATCATCAAGTTGTAAAAGTTCAAAACACGATTGCTGACAGTCTCAGATAAATACCTAAGGAGAGCAGGGACACTGGGTTGAATATATATTTATTTATTTTCAGACTTAATTAATAAAAGATTCAAAGCAACATACATTGTCAGATGACACTCGACTAGTTGCTCTGTAATGAAAGTAGTATTTTGCTTAAGATTAATTGATGCGTTTTGAAAGGTAATTCATATTATGTAAATAATATAAAAAGGGTGATTTCATCAATTTGATCAATATACTGTATTGTTGTACGTAATATATGTCCTTATGGGCTGCTGGCTAGTGATTTACATTGGCTACATAACATATGGGATATGGGGTATTTTAAAACAGCCTATTTCAAGACATCTGGGCCTAGACTTTCCATAACAAAGGCCTCCATTCTCCTAACCCAGTTTGCCTGAGACGTGTTATACGCCAGAGGGATGATAAAACAGATTATACACTTCTCACATCACTGTACGTTGATGATGAATTGTGTATCTTTGTTTCTATGCTCATGTATGTACTTATTACATTTGTGTGTGTTTCAACATGTTGTGTGTTATAATAAGTGAAAAGGGCCACATTTCCTGTATGTGTGTAGCCTACACAGTTGTGCTCGTAAGTTTGCATAACCTGGCAGAAATTATGACATTTTGGCCCTTAATGACATCTTTTTTAAATATGACTGATCATTCAAAAAGTTTATTTATGGACAGTGATCATATGAAGACATGTTTTATCACATATTTGTTTGGCTCCATTGTAATCATAATGCAGAAATCACCCAAATGGCCCTGATCAAGTTTACATACCCTTGAATAGTTGGCCTTGTTACAGACACTCAAGCAGGCAAGCAAGTTTATTTATGTAGCACAAATCATACATAGAAGCAATTCATTGTGCTTTACAGTGAATAGAAAAATACAGAAATGAAATTGAATTGAAATAGTCAGATAGTCACAATTCACTAACTCAGCTGTCTCCAGGGGGGACTGAACTACATGAACAGAAGGTGACACGCAAAGGTCAAAATGGCAATTAAAGGGGTATTTCCCACGCCTGAGGTTTATCAAATTGCAATTAGTGTCTGTGTATAAATAGTCAATGAGTTTGGCAGCTCTCACGTGGATACACTGAACAGGCTAGATACTGAGCCATGGGGAGCAGAAAATGTCAAAAGACCTGCGTAACAAGGTAATGGAACTTCATTAAGATGGAAAAGGATATAAAAGATATCTAAAGCCTTGCAAATGCCAGTCAGTACTGTTCATTCACTTATTAAGAAGTGGAAAATTCAGGGATCTCTTGATACCAAACCAACGTCAGGTAGACCAAGAAAGATTTCAGCCAAAACTGCCAGAAGAATTGTTTGGGATACCAAGAAAAACCCACAGGTAACCTCAGGAGAAAGATAGGCTGATCTGGAAAAGGACGGTGTGGTTGTTTCATGGAGCACAATACGACGATACTTGAACAAAAATTAGCTGAATGGTTGAGTTGCCAGAAAGAAGCCTTTACTGAGCCAATGCCACAAAAAAGCTGGTCACAATATGCCGGACAACACCTAGACATGCCTCACAGCTTCTGGCACACTGTAGTTAGGAGTGTCGAGACCAAAATAGAGCTTTATGGTCACAACCATGAGCGCTATGTGTGGAGAGGGGTCTACAAATCCTATAGTGAACAGAATACCATCCCCACAGTGAAGCATGGTGGGGGCTCACTGATGTTATGGGTGTGTTTGAGCTCTGAAGGCACAGGGAATCTTGTTATTATAAAGCAGTATGTTATCAGAAAATACAGGGATCCAATTTGCATTCTTCTGCACGAAAGCTGCACATGGGACACTCTTGGACTTTCCAGCCTAACAATAAGTACAAAGCCTAGTTGACCCACAGGGGTTACATCAGAAAAAGGTGAATGTTCTGAGGTTGCCATCACAATCTCTAAACCTTATTATCATCGGGCCACTCTGTGGAGATCTCGAACGTGCGGTTCATGCAAGACGATCAAAGACTGACTGATCTGGAGGCGTTTTGCCAAGACAAATTTGCACAATTCATACATAGAAGCAATTCAATGTGCGTTACAAAGAAAAAAATACAAAATACAATAGCATGCAAATTTATACTCAAATAAAAGCATAAAAAAAACATCATAATAAGAAAAAATTTAATAAGAAATTATTTAAATATTTAAAACTGGATAAATACATAGGAAGCTATAAAGGTTATAAGGCAAAACAGTGTGCTTAAGTTTCAGTGTTACGTCATAGTATTTTATTATCTGGATTTCAAACTGTATACATTTGGGGCACGTCAAAGATCTTCAGGTAGTATATTCCAGTTGTGTACAGTATAATTGCTGAATGCAGCTTCGTCATGTTTTGTTTGGACTCTGGGCTCTACTAGCTGACCTGTGGATCTAAGAGCCACAGCAGCTGTTTTACAGTCTTTTTGGGGAGTCCAGTTAAGAGGCCATTACAGTAGTCAACCCTACTAGAAATAAAAGCATGGATGAGCTTCTTGTTCTTTTTGGGAAACCAAGCCTTTGATTCTGGCTATATTTTTAGGATGATTGAATGCTGTTTTGGTGAGTGCTTTGATATGACTGTTAAATGTGAGGTCAGAACACCAATATTACACACTTGACACCTGGTTTCAAACTGGTATAGGAAGAACACTGGTAAATAATATATTTTTCTATAGTGTTCCTTGCTGAATGCTGGCTTGCCTGCCCAGCTGTTGTAATGTTCTGGAGATGACTCCAAAGGGATGTATAACCAGTTCAATGCAGCCTGCTGCTTCAGCGCCAAGCTAGCCACAGCTTTCTTCCCTACTCACCCACTCTTCTCTGGTCAGCCAGGCTGGCAACTTACTATCTCTACTAATGAATAAAGCATGAAGTGTGTCTATGTTCTCCGTACACTTCCTCACTCCCATCTTAAAACAGTCATATTTTTCAGCGGCTTAAAGAAATGCTCCCTCGATTATTCGAATGATCTGCCAGAAGCTTAAAAAGGGAGATTTGTTTTGCTGTATTGTAGCACTTCAAGTTGTGTAAACTATCGATACGATGTGTGTTGCTGGGTTTTAGTGAGTTTGGATGTGTGTTTAGTGTGGCTTCAAACAGGAGAAACGACAAGCTGGATTGTCAGAAGGAAAGAGGTGGAATGCAGAAACCCCACGCTGGGAAAACAGCAGGTAGCCGGTTAGCATCTGCCTACTGATATCAAGGCCAATTTTACTTTAGAAAGATTTAAACCCCCACAATCTCATGATGTGCTAAAAATCGGTTCTGTACTTAGTGAAAGATGTGATTAGTATTCCTGAAACATAATTTGTTGAAATATTATTAGATCACTGAGAAATTAAGGGAATTACTTGCACCCAAAGTGACCATTCTCTTTTATTGAATTAATATACAGTATAATTCAGTTATGATCGTACTCGAAGTCCACTTTATATCAAAACTCTTCATAATAATGATCGAGAAATCAGCCCCAAAGAATGGAATGGCATTGCAATTTGCCCTGCAGCGGGCAGAGTAGATGGTGGATGCAAGGATGTGATGTGAATCCAAAATATCTTCAAAAACTTTGTCCACAACTCTGATGTACCATCCAGCATACATTATTCCATATTGTGGAAAAAGTTCTGTTTGTCATTTTCGCCTTACATACATGTATTGTGATGTCACTGCAAGATGCATCTACTTTGCAGGCCATCTTCTGTTCCTGTTTGCTATCTAATACATTGTGAGGCATTTGGCTGGAGCTGAGCAGTTGGATGTGGACAGAGTTCTGTTTAACTTTAATTTTAGACAAATGTATTCAAATCTGATGTCTTTGAGAACTTTGACGCAAAGAGCACCATATTAGATTATGTAATAATTGGCTTTCCGCACTTATATCATCTTTATCTCTCTGTCTCCCTTTCCCTCTCTGCTTCTGTCTGTCATTCTACCCCCTCTTCCTCTTGCTGTCTTTCTGTTTCTCTACACACACGGACACATGCTTTGGTTGTGATAAAAAATATTTAAATCCAAATATTAGGCAGGATTAATTGTTAGTTGTGGTTCTCTGATTCTTGACACCTGTGTTTACTGGTGACCGACCGCGGTGACCCTAAGCCATGCATGGTCACAACAGCAGAGACGCAGCTTGTTTACTGACATTGAAGAGCATTAGCACATTGCTAAATTCAGTATGCTAATATTGTTGCATTCTAGGTTTGAAATATTGAAACTGTAACTGGCAGCATAACCCTTCAATAGTTGTTTACACACACACACACACACACACACAGACACACGCACTGCAGTCAGACTGTCCTTACTCATTGCCGATGATGTCATCGATGGTCTGTAGTGTTCTGTGCAGACAAGTGGTGTATGTGTGGGAACGTGCATGTGTGACAGAACTAGACAGTGATAGAAATGATGTCAGACTGCACCCTGAGGGTAACAATGGGCTCCCCCCCCCCCTTCCATCTCCCTCACACTGTCTTTCTTCCTTGTTTTCTTGCTGCTAACCCTAATGAAGTGCCGCTCTTAAGTTATCCAGAGGGCCCCGGACTTACTGTCTACTAGTGATGTGCAGCATGACTAATCAGGCAGGCCTGAATTTCTAGTCAATTCATTTGTTCTGGACTAATGAACATACAAATAATAAACCAAGTTTACAAAAGATGACAGTCAACAAAGGTGGTGGCAGTGGAACTTTTTTAGATACTTTATAAAATGGGAGTTTTTAGGTGTTTTCAGAAAATAGGTACATACTCTGTTACGCTTGCCCTCCAAGGGAAGCTGGTTTTCCACTGAGGTGCCAGGACAGAGATGAGATTTGACTGTGAGGGTTGGGAACTGCCCAGAGGTGGCTGGACGATGAGCCCAGGTGGTAATGTAAGGTTTGATCATGGCCTGAAGGGCAGGAGGAGATGCTTTAGCCTTAAAGCGAATTCAAGCTTGAAATGGAAGCCAATGTACAGTACGAAAATGTGGGATGAAATGGGAGATCTTTGGAAAATGGAAGACCAGACGGGCCGCTGCATTCTGAATCAGTTGCGCGGGTAGAGTTGCGCACGCCGGGAGCTCCAGGAGTGGCAGTTACCCAAATGTGAGATGACAAGTGTCTGGACAAGTACCTGTGCTGCTTCCTGTGTTAGGAAAGGTTGTACTGTACAAATGTTGTAGAGCATGAACCTGCAGGAGCGAGTCACTGCTTTGATGTTAGCAGAGAACGACAGCATGTTGTTTCGGGTTATTTTTCCGTGGGAGGAGGACACTGTGCCGTTGCCATCCAGGAGTGGACAGGCCTTCCTGTGAAAGAAGAGCAGCTCGGTCTTGTCAAGGTTAAGATTTAGATGGTGGGCTGATATCCAAGCGGAGATGTCAGGCTGACAAGCAGAAATTGTAGTGTTGGAAGGGTGAAAGGAGAAAAACAGGTGAATGTCCTCAGTGTAGATAGGAATGACCATGTGAGGATATGACACAGCCAAGAGATTTGGTGGACAGAGAAATAAGGAGAGGGCCAAGAATCAAATATTGGGGAACACCAGCAGTAAGTGGTTGTGCGTGTGACACAGATCCTCTCTTTCTACCCAAATTAGAACAGGTGGAAAGTAGGATGTGGTTCAGTGTTAAAGGCACTGGATAGCACAAGAAGGATAAAAAGAGGGTAACTTAGTGTGGGCATTGTGAAGGGCATCTTATACATAGAGAGCAGCCTGGGTGGGGTTGTGACATATTTTTGGGATGAAGAGATGGATTTGTTGTCAAATGATATTGGTAGGTCTGACTTTTATTAGTAATTTTCTGTTACTTCTGAGAGAACTACATTTTACTTGCCAGCATGCTCCTTTCTGTTGCTCAGTGTGAAGTACTTGATCTTAAAACAATGCTACTTCCTTCTCTGTAAATTCCTGAAACAGATAATATGGTTCTCTATGTATAACTCATCTGAAGCCACAGCTATCTTTCCCTGTAGCCCCAAAACATAATTTGCGATCTATTGTTTTCCATTCTTCTATCACACTGTTTAGACTGTTGATATTTAAGTAGCTTTTTCTGGTGAAAATGCGTTTATTTTCTGTTTTGGTTGTTTGTGTTGTGAGCTAAGCTAGTATTCGCCTGATACTGTCATTTCTCTCAGACATGTTTGCAAATCGATTAAGATAACATGACAAATACACTTGTGCACATTTGTTGACATAACAAAACAGCTGATCTCTTCATCACCACTGTTTACCAATCAGAATCCTGGGGTGAAGGAAAGCATCAAGGAGTTCTGCGTTTGTCATGTTTACATCATTTACATTAACAGTGTAATTATGCCCTACTTCTATTGATTGATTCCTGATGGACAATTTATTAATTATAATAAAACCTTTTGGGACAGTGGCTCCTTACTGGAATAGTCCATGCTTGGTGTCAGATTTCACTAAAAAGGCGGTGGTCCTATAGTCTGATGTAGTTAGTACTTAATTTTATACTCCAGTAGTTGTCTGTCTGGATTCACTTTTCTGAAAATTGACACCTTGGACCCTTAAACAAAAACGTAACCATAAGTAGTCAGTTAGAATTGGACACATCTTAGATTCTGTAGAATAGATTGAAACGTACCTCTAGTTTTTATTGCCAAGTTTGCTATGGCTGTGCTTTTCTGACGACCACCTGTGTGGCGACAGATCGGCCACACGGTCACGCGTGACATTGCTTCATAGTTAGGAATACGGGACACTGAGACCCGAACACCAGTGAAGAGGTGAAGGGTGACTTTCATTCAAGATGCCAATATCTTACAGCTCTGTAGATCAAGTACAGGAAGACATTTCCGAACCTTAATTTCAAACAAATGTATTCTGTCCTTTTTCTGAGGATTCACAGGAATGTGTGCAAAAACGCTCAAGGCCATCTACTGATGGTATGTCTTCAGAGCGGTGCCCCTTTCAGAACAGTAGCCAGTGTGTGAGAGCATTACCAAAAAGGAAGCCAGTGTCTCTGGCTGTCTGTCTCATAGGATGACCCTCAGCTTTAGAAGTGCTGTGGACATTGTTTTCATAACTCATCATTCCATTAACATTATTACATTTCAGAAAACGGTTGCTATATCGAATCCCAGAAAAGGCGGTTTGTTCCTTCCTTGGGCACGGCACTTCATTCTAATGGCTCCCAGGACATTGCTGCGAATGACAGTGCATTCTCAGTTGACTCAACTAATCAAAAACCAAAATCGCTACGAACTAAGTATATAGCAGTAATGTGTGCGGTCCCCCGCTGGGACAGTGGAATGTGAAATCTATGCATGGGGGGGCCAGTGAAGGTATTTCCGTTGAGAGGGAGATTGAGAAAGATCCAAGAACAATTATGTGGCTCCTGTCATTCTCTCCTCCCTCCCTTTGACCCCCCCTGCTGCCTGCTTCTGTGCCTGATCATCTGGGCTCTGTTCTGGATTTTACTGCACAGCACTTCATAATGAGACTTCTTAATGAAAGCTGTTTATCAAAATGCTGTCTTAACTCTCCACTGCCGACTCTTCGCTGCCTCTTGATTCTCCATGAGTCCCACCAACTGTCGTCTTCTTCGCCCCCCTGCCCTCCCTCCCCTTTGATTCGCTTCTGGTCGTCCCCCTCCCTCACTCGTCTGATGTATTGAATAGCGTCTGTTGTTGTTATGAGTTTGGCTTTGGAATGTCGTGAGTGGGGACATCAGTGACTCCGTCCTCAATTCCTTTGCACTCGTTCCTTATTGCTCTCCTCCTCTTATCTCTCTATCTCAATGCGCACCTCAGTTTGCTACGTTCGCATGACGTTTCTAATTGTATTGCCAAACTACGATGTCACAATATCATATCTTATTAACAACAGAAAATCGACTAATTAAAATGGCTGTAAAGAGGAGGGTTAAATGCAAATATGTCTCTCTCTCACTCGCTGTAAAGTAAACAAACAGCTGCATTGTGACAGAGGCCCTCTAACTCATTCTGATCTCACTGCTGAGATGAGTGCGTAACACTAGCCACCATTTCTGTCTGTCCGTCTCTGGTTCCTCATTGCTTTGTGGACGGCTGTAGTGGGCAGTTGTTGCTGAGGAAGAGTCGCAGGTTTTAAATGGGTTTGTGTTGTTTTTGCGTTGTTTGAGTGTTTGCCTAGCCTAAGGCATCCCTAATGCGGACTAAAGCCCTAACTCGCCTGGAGGATCCCATACAGAACGTGAAGAGGGGTAAGATGTGATGTCACTGAGTTAAACGCCCTGAGGTGAGCTTTTGTTTTTGCCAGTTCAGTTGGTTGTAAAGAACATCTATTGCCTTGCTCAGATTGAAACGTTTAATGTCGAAGGCCTGTTGGTGGCATTCATTTGAGATTCAGTTAGAGCTGAAAGAACGCATTATAGTTATTGAACGTTTTGAGAGTTGAATGAGGGGACACTCCTCTGGCTAGGCACATCAGTGGGATTGTGAGTCAGTGTTGAGGTTGATTGTGTGTGGAAACAGGTGGAAACATGTTTGTTACACATCTAGTTTGGGCAACTTGTTTTGGAACAATGCCTTCAGCGTGCCAAGTCTTTTTGGTCAGCCTATAGATGGAATGGTTTGGCTGTTACACATCTGCTGTTACACTGTGTGTGTGTGTGTGTGTGTGTGTGTGTGTGTGTGTGTGTGTGTGTGTATGTGTGTGTGTGCCAGTCAATGTTATATTTCCATTTCACTCTCAGTCCCTATTTAAAACTGGTTTTCTGTGTTCATTTCTAGGCATGAACACAGGCAGAGCAGATGAACAAAATGAAATGTTCAGCTCAAGGACAAAAAACAGGAAATTAGTTGTTCTCCAGTCAGTCTTTTATTAGAACCATACAGCTATAGTATTTTTGCAGATAAGGACCAGGAAATAGGGACCACTTTGACAGGGGCAGAGAGTGTGATAGAGTAACAAGCAAAATAATGATTATAACCACCAGTCTTTGTACGGAAACTGGAAAATGGCAGAAAGAGAGGAGCACTAGAATAACTGGGGCTGTGTAGCAAGAACCTTTATGTTCAAACTTTACCATATTCATGTATTTGTTCTTGTTACTGGGGCCTGCCAAAAAGGGTCCCCAGCGTCAATATTTATATTATTAAGTCTTCTTCCTATTACACTTCCAAAACATGTGCCCATCCACTGAGCTAGCCGTCCCCATCCACTGAGCTAGCCGTCCCGATCCACCGAGCTAGCCGTTCCGTTTTTCCATAGCATTTTCCATAATTTCTCAAGAGCTGTCTGTTTGCTTAATACCTTTTGGTGGGTGGAAGGACAGCTTGGGGGAAGAAATAAAGGGCCCCCGGCTCAATGACCTGTGGGTACATTTTAATGGCAGCGGGACTGGATGATGACCTACAACCTACCTGTCCCTCACCACAGGCCACTGACGCGGAGAGGAAGAGGTCAAGGCCTGGAGAGGACGACAAGGTGGGGGTGAAAGGGCAGCAAGGCGGGAGGTCTCACTAGGTAACCCAGGGGGGGAGGTGCAGTGACAGGAGGTCTCACTAGGTAACCCAGGGGGGAGGTGCAGTGACAGGAGGTCTCACTAGGTAACCCAGCAGGGGAGGTGCAGTGACAGGCTGAGGATGGATGAGTCACTGGAAGAGCAGAGGTTCAGCAGCGCCTGTTTTCCTCAAACCTCCCTGTTTCCTCTGAGCAGTAATGCTGCCACGAGCTGCGGCCCCCACGAGGAGTTGTACCAGTCTATGCAACACAACAAAACCTAATAAATCTGAACGAGCCTCAGAAAGTTTACGAACACAGTCTCGGATGTCTGTGCATTTCCCTGAGCGTGAAGAGTCTAATTGCGTTTAGCTTTACCGCTAGCGCTTCTAGAATACTAATATCACAGCTGAGGATCAGTATGGGTTCCTGCTGAAACACACAGCTTTAACACAGCAAGTATCCCATTTACCCCCATATTCCCGTCCACTGCACCATGGAAACCACAGGCTTCTGGGTGGAATTTTGTGGAAGAAGGCCATGTTTGGTTGGTGTGTGCGTACGTACGTGCGTGCGTGCGTGTGTGGTTGGCAGCCGAAGGCCCCATGCCTTCCACTGTGAAGCACAGTTACATATGACCCTGTCATAAAAACTCTGTCCAGCTCAACAAGTGACACGTTTGTTCCGAACAGTCTGGAATTCCGGAAAGCCACCCCCCTGTTGAAACCAGGAGACCAAGAAGGAAGTGGGGAAGAATCGAAATGGAATATTTCCTGTCAAAATACCAACTGAAAAAGCGAAAGAAAAGAGAAAGGAATAACTGAAGTACATAAAAAAAGCTTCTGTCTTTTAGCACAATGTAGTTCCTGAGTTAAGGCAAATCAGCGCTTCACATTGGTGTAGGAAGTTAAAAGGCTACATCTTAATTGGTGGCTGCTTTGTTATTCTGGTGGATGGTGCTTCTGGTCTCACGCTCCAGCTCAGTAAACCCGGTAGCACTCAAAGCTTATTTACATTAGCCTCGTTCCCACAGAGCTCTGTCGGCAGTCTTGTTGTGGAGCGATGTATTGATTCTCACCACAGCTACTCAGCCTGTAAGCTGCCTCAATCTGATTGTGTCAAATATTTTTACTGAAAAAAATAATGCTGTTTGTGGATTCTCAATCCCTTCATGATTCCAGTGTGTCTGATGTGTGCACTCACTTTCTCATGCATGCACGCATGCGCACGCACACACACACACAGACTCACACACTTCTGGAACTTGTCTGTCTGGTATGCTGGCTGGCGTCTGAGGGCTGGGTGCAGGTACTTCAAAGCTAATGAAATGCCGATGTTTGGGCCCTGCATAGCAAGATGCTTCATCTCCGCACACTGGTTTTTCATCTAATCTTGATTGGATCAAAATGAACATTTTAATGTCCGTGAAGATGATTGACTAACAGATTTTTTTCTGCCTTTCTTGATCCAACGCACACGCAGATTGATCCAACGCACACGCAGATTGATCCAACACCCACCCATATGTTTGTTATGTGCCACCTTTGTGAGCGTGTTCCTTGTATTTTAAACATTCACATTGGCTGACAAACCAGGAAGTTGCAGTGTGTCCTTTGGAGTGGTCATGTTTGTCCTATGGTCTTAAACGGATGAGGAAACCGAAGCTTGCAAAGGGATGATGCTTATGTGATATAGTACAATGATCTGGAAGGGAGGAGAGAGGGGTTTATCTAGATGTTTTTTCTGCGCTCTCGGCAAGACGATCACGTGTGACGGTTCCTCATTTACTGTCTGTCTGGAACCCCCCTACACACACACACACACACACACACACACACACACACACACACACACACACACACACACCTACACAAAAACACACATGCGGACATACTCTGTAGGCTGTTTAAGCACAGAAATTCATTCTGTCACTATCTTTGACAGCGTTGTCCTCCAATGACAATGTCCTCAAATTTGCTCCGTTCAACACACTCACAAAAACGTGCACATTCACACGCAGACACTGTTCTGCTGTCTTGAGCCGCTCAACTTTGACTAACACACTTCAACCCCGTTGAGCTCTGCTTGTCCAACCCGCATGTGCTGTAGTAGGACAGGCCCTGAACTTTGACCCTTTCTCAGCGGGAGACCAATGAACTGGAGCGCTTAGCAATTGATGATAGATAATGAAAGGGCAGACTGAGACACAGACTAGTTCTTCCCGACCTTCACTAAGCCCACTCCAATCACAGAGGTCACGCAATGGTCGGCCCGCTGACATTTAAAGACTAACTCCCATCCTTTCCGTCTGCTTCCTTCCTCCAATCCGTCTTCCTCCTCTGTCACTTCCTGTTCCTACACAGCGTCTGATACGGAGCAGGATGCTGCGCTGAGGCTTGAACAGGAGAGGGCCGAGATCGTCTCCAAATATGACAAGGTAAGAGCTCCCGCGCCGTCCAGCAGATCAGCTGAAGCATGCTGGGTGGGACTGGCGGACAAGCTGCTGCTAACTGTCGGTATTTGGAGGTTTCAGCGGAGTGTGTGCTTCCTTTTGTTCAAGCGAGTAGGATGTTTCTGTCGGTGAGACAGATGGTGATATGACGGCGTGTTTGTTTGTCCGTCCATCCACTCTTTTGTTTATGGGCAGCTCTCTGCTTGACTCGTGGCATCAGTCTAGCCAGCTGTCGTGCCTGGTTTCTGAATGAGCCCTTTAAAATTTCACCCGGCCGTGTGGCGTAATTTAGCTGCTCATTAAGAGAGGAGCAACGATGGAGGAGTTGAGGGGAGGCAAGAGGAGACGCAGGCTGACGCTCCGACACGGTTTAATTCTGTTACGATTACCGAAGTGGTCCATTTTCTCAGGGTAGTGAGGCAGAACGAGTCCGATCCAAACCAGTTCTGGGTCATCCTGGCTTTGTCGGGGGACGGGGCGGGGGTCCGGACGACTGAGAAAAACCTTGTCCCTCTCTACCTCCGCATTTGAATATCATTCAAGGTCAGGGCAGTGTCTGTCCTGTTCTTCCCTCTGAGGACGGTTGGAGAAACGTGGCACTCTGGGGCATAGCGGCGGAGACGAGGAGGAGAATTAACACCATGAACACGGACAGCTTGACAAACTGAAACACTTCACAGAGCCACGCTCCACCTCGGCTGTGACATTGATTTTGCACGGCTTTTGGGATGTCTGGAGTGTTTGTCTGTCGGTCTGTCTGTGTGCCTGTGTCTATGCACTAAAGGATGTGGGTTTTAGACAGTCAGCCAGTGTCTCCACTGACATCTCCTCAAGGCCGTGTGTGTGTTCAGCCTGAGGTCGGTCGTAAGAACAGTGTTTTTATTCATCCCAGATGTGTCTTTGATTTATTTATATTTGTTCTACCCTCTTTCCACTGTGGGCGGGATCTGTTGGACAGAACGTCCAGAAAAGAGGGAGCGAGGTGAGGAGAAAGAGAGGGAGCAAAGGGAGGGGGGGGGGGGAACTGAAAATGAGTGGGAGAGATAGGAGCGCTGTATTTACCTCAGCAGCTGGTATTCAGACTGGCCTTATAATCCTTGGCCAAGAGATTGTGCCCTCTTCTATTTCCCTGACTCTTCACCTCTTTTGCCCTCTTTCTTTCGTTCTGCTAGTCCCACCTGTTCTGTCTTTTCCTTTCTTTCTTTGTTCTCCTTCGTATGTTCTTTACAATCCTCCTCTCCCAGCCTTTGTCATGCTTTCTTAGTTTTCTTTTTCTGTCGTGCTTTCTCAAAAGATTATCTTCTCCCATTTTCCATTGTAATGTGATGACTTTAAGTCTTACCTCTGAGAGAGACAGGTGGCCTCTGTCTGCTTCCCTGATTCACACCTGTTAGCACTAGACCTATGCAAGAAAAGACACACCCGCACTCAAAATTAAACATGCTTGTTTTTCCCTCAAAACTGTTGTCTTGTTGCAAACATTCCAAGCCTTGCTATTCCTTCCCAATGCTAACAACCATAATCCAACGTAGTCTGTAAAAGGAGTGAATAGTTCCAATAGTTGCAACATTTGAGTATTTGGAAGCTACAGGTCTGGGATTATCCAATCAGGATCAAATCTTCTTTTCTCCTCGAACAGGGAGTGGAATGTCAGCTGAAGAGGTAATCAGGCATGTTCACTTGAGCATTAATAAAACATCATTGATGTTACTGTAACTCTATTTTCGTAGTGTAGAGGTTTGCAAAGAATGTAGCCGTCAAGTTTTATACAGGCATCAAGTCACATTGCTTCTTAACATTCATAGTATCGAATTTCCATTCATTCTCATTTGAGGCGCCTTCAAAGTAAGAAAAAAAAATACATGTTCCCCAAGGATGTTTTTTTAAAGCACTTGCATTTCAGACCAATTCTTATTCATTGCATTTCACCAAATGCTTCATGTATCTATTTCTTTATTCACATTTCTGCTTGCAGGGAACAGAAGGTGCCACTGTGGATGACTGGGAGGATGCAAGTTTGCCCCTGTACAAAGTCATTGACCGCTTCGGCTTTGTGCAGTAAGGACGTGCACACACACACACACACACACACACGCACACACGCACGCTAACGCACACACTTCTAATATTTAACTTCAGCAAGATTCAAGTCACACTAGTTGAACTACACTATTTCCTTGAAGCAGGAGAAAATGGCTCTCTGTAAAGCGCAGGGTTGGGTATAAAGTGCTGCCTCTGTAGGCTGGTGTTGTGTGGCTTCGTCAGGGTTGGCTGTGGGCTAGCCTGGCTCTTAAAAAGAGCGTGCTCAGGCTGTTCCACCGGCTATATATAGGAGGGCACATGTGGGCTGGTGCAGGCAGGAGGATTCAGGGTTTACCACAATCACAGGGCATCTGGGAGGGGAGACGGGGCCCAGGGCCAGAGTCTAGCGGGGAGAAGGATCCGGAGAAGACTGGTCTGCAGAGAGAAGGATGGAGAGGTTGGGCCCCCGGGCAAAGAGAACGTCTGGGTAGGACACCAATGAGCTGGACCTCGTAGAGGTTAGGCCTCAAGCTACACGGCGTTGCAGAAAGCCCAGGTTTTTCTAGGTCATATTGAGCAGGCGTGATTGATGAGACCGAGGGAGAAAAGTGACCCATTTATAGACAGATCGGGACTGCAAACTCTCTGCGCTTCCTGAATGGGTTAAAGGCCAGAGTCAAGGCAGTGCCAAGGCGAACACACAGGAAGAGGGAACGAGACCTTGGCTCAGTTTCCTCCCTGTAGAATACACATGTCTGTTGTAATCAAAGATCTGATGAGAATTGAATTGGTTGAAGCAATGGAGAGGAAAATAGGACTCTTCTAACCCAGTCAGGTACAGATCAATTCATTTTACTGGAAGAAGAAATTCTATATTTTAAAGTATTGATAGTTGAATCCATCTCCCAGTAAACCTCAAATATGATATAGGCCAGTGTGCTGAGAGGAACATATGTGATACTGGAGATACTAGATGTGCTCTGTTGAACTGTTAGTTTCAGAGGTTAACTGACTTGTAGTTATGGAGGCCTTGAAACTGGGAAAGGACAGGAGCCAGCATGGAGGAATGTTTTAATGTGTTATTTCCTGTTTGTACGGCTGCTGATAATGTGTAATGTTCCCTGCCTTTGATGATTGTCAGGGAAGATTAAACATGCTGTGACTGCAACAGCAGTGATTTATTTAATGATTCCACTTCCTTTGGAAAGAGGTTTTACTGTCCAATATTTTTGTTGAGGACATGTTGTTTTACAGACGTCTGATCTGTGGGCTTTGGCTTGTCAGTAGAGATTCATTACCTGAAATTGAGACTTTGTCTTGTCTGTAGACATACAATGTTTGGTATTGGGAATTGGTCTTGTCTGGAGAGATACAGTATCTGATATTGGGTATTTGTCTTGTCCGACTTTACAGTGTGTAAATGAGGGAGTTGTGTTAGTCTGAAAGACCGTTTACTGACATCCTGCCAACCTACCAGCAAAGCTTTAGAAAAGCCTGTGGCAAACAATGTTGATATTTTGACAGCATATTTTGACTGCAGGAATGTGTCCAAAATTAAAGCGATGCACCGCAGTACTAAATCCTGTTTCCTCTCCTGTTCTCCAGTGAGAATGAGCTCCCATCCTATGACTCTGTGGAGGAGAAGGTGAGTGACCCAGAGGGAGAGTTGCCACAGATCTCACTACTGTGGAATAACCTTGACAAGATGAGAAGTCTCTCACACACACATTCAGTGATTACCATTACTGCTATCATTAAAACCAGGAACAGAATTGATTAGCGTTGTCCTTCCCATTATTTCTCCAAATTCTATCCAATGTTTTTGTCTTCTACTGTAGCATACAGTGTTTTTCATGAGAGATTTTAAATGAGTGTTGTCACATTATCTTTTGCCTCATCATACATCATTAAATGCATAATTAATTTCATAGAGGAAAGTGTATGACAATGCTTATTTATCTAAGTTGACAGTTCTTCCAGAGTTATGGTAATTAGGAAGTGTTAACGTGTCACTTCCTGTGTTCCATCAGCATAAGCTAATAGAGATTGAAAGGACCACAAAATGGCTGAAAATGCTGAAGAGTTGGGACAAGTACAAGAACAGTGAGAAGGTAGAATCTCTCTACCTTTCTGTATGCATCTTCTGTCAGTCTCTCTCATATCTCATACCCACATTCCTGTATTAGGATATCTCATTTTACATTGTTTTCTCATTGTGCCTCACTTACTCCTGTCCTCTGTTTAGAACAGTTTCCTAAACTTTGTTGAGAGACACCCTATCTCTGATATAATGGCCCTGGTTGGTGCCTGGGTTTGTGTGAACTTTATGATAGGTTTTGGATAGGTTAAGAATAGGTTTTGGCATTCTTACGTGACATAGTTCAGTTATACACTGTGTGTTTTCTGGAAGAATGGGATCTTTTTTAAATGTACCTCTGTCGGAATGTTATAGCCTTTCTCACCCTGTCGGTCGCTCACCCACTCTGTCTCAGTAGTTTGTCATTTCTCACTTTCTCCTTCATTTGAAGAACTGTGTGACAAGCAACAATCAAGGACTTGTTTCGTTCTTTCTATCTTTTTTTCACACATTCCCTGTCCCTCAGGCATTCTCGCTCTCATTTTGTCCTCCATTTAAATAACAACGATGCAGGCAACAACTCAGGACTTGCGCCGGTTGTTTGTGTGCATCTGTCATCTCTGTTGAAAGGGCATCTGTATTCAGTCAGTCAGTTCTCTTTTCATTTTTCTAGGCTGGTGTTGTTTACGGTTGACATGGCAGCGTTTGTTTCCTCTTGTCTGCTGCTGAGGCCATTAAGCCTGGGGGAGAGCAACACACTGCAGCAATGCAGCCATACTAATGCAGTCATATGGTTAGTTTGGACCCTGGATACTGATATGCTAAAAAGGTGGTACAGTGCCTCTCAAAGGTATTCAACCCCCCCTTGGATATTTCCACATTTTGTTGTGTTATATGGATTTCGTAGTTTTTTTTGTTTTTGCTGCTGATCAACACAAGAAAGTCCATAATGTTAAGGTATAAACTGAATCTGCATTTGCTGTGGTGTATCCAGTTAGCTGAATGGAGTCCACCTGTTTTTCATGAGATATCAGGTTAAATACAACAGTCTCTGGGATGTCCCACAGTTGGTTAGCCTTGACTAAACATACATTTCGAAGACAGAGGAATATTTAAAAAGATCACAAAATGACACACAAACCATTCCAAGACATCCTTAGCCTTTGATGAAAGACGTATCAGGAGATCACAGGACCTCACGGGTGAAGACTCATTTTTCAGCATGACAACGACAACATTGGAGTTGCCTTGGGAACATTGGAGTCTGTGAAAATGTGGAAAGAGTTGAACATTGCAGGTCCCCATCCAACTTGACTGTATGAGCAATGTGGCCAAGAAGCATTGTCAAAAATTGCTGTGTCCCGATTTGTAAAACTGGTAACTTATTCAAACAGACTAATGTCTGTAATTGCTGGCAAGGGTGAAATTTCCCGCATCTCTCAGGCAGGTTCCCGTGTCTGTCAGGCAGGTTCCCGCGTCTGTTCCGCGTCTGTCAGGCAGGTTTCCGCGTCTGTCAGGCAGGTTTCCGCGTCTGTCAGGCAGGTTCCCGCGTCTGTCAGGCAGGTTCCCGCGTCTGTCAGGCAGGTTCCCGCGTCTGTCAGGCAGGTTCCCGCGTCTGTCAGGCAGGTTCCCGCGTCTGTCAGGCAGGTTCCCGCGTCTGTCAGGCAGGTTCCCGCGTTTGTCTGGCAGGTTATATTTAAAGACAGGTTTAACTATGTAAACTTTTAGCGCTGGTATAATCAGCAGGTTTGCCGTAGGGCAGTTTCTGGGTCTGGGCTGAGATGCTGATGTGACAGTATATAAATCTTACGTATAGAGACTGTGGAGGACAGTGAGTAGGAAGGACATCATCACTAAAGAGTTTTTAGAACACACAATTTAAACACAACATACACACAAAATTGAGATACTCTCATTGAATTCCTAGTTCTGTCCAAATGTCTTTGACACATGCAGACACACGCACACACACACGACCCTGAGTGAGTATAAAACCTGCATTAAATTTGAAGAAATCTCTCTGTCTTCCCCCTCTTTCTTCTGCCACTCTCCTCCCTCGCTCTCTCCAGAACAGCTCTGCATTCTGCCTGCTTAGTAATGCAAATATATGAACACATAAAGCGTGTGTTAAATGTGATGGACCTCTGTGTGTGTCGAAGGGCTCTGAATTGGAGCATTAAGAACATTTTATACATCCCAGAATTTTCAATGAATATTGCTGCTTGTGGTAGAAAACAAATAGGGACAGAATATGCCAATGATGGGCAAATTACACTTTATTTTATTTTATCTACAAACTATCAGTAACATTTTAACTCTAGTATCTCTTATCCTTACACTTCCACTAAACCCAGCTGTAACACTGCCCTTATTCTAAAACCGATATTTACTTTTACGTTAAACTGAAAGCCTTTTTAGTTCCATGTTTCCTTGTTAACGATTCCTGTAGGGACTTTTGGTCCTCACAGTCATAGTACAAGGATACACACACACACACACACACCTGTTCACTCACACATGCACACACTGGATCTTTCCTCAGACTGTCACTCTCCGCTCTGAGGCCGATTCCACATGGTGATTTTTAACAGCAGTAGGAAGAGGAGGAGGATAATTCATCGCGACGATTAACTCTGCTGTTCCAGCAGTTTGGGTTTAAACACTTAATCTTTTCCACTCAGAGTCCTGGAGATTGCTCATCTCTTTCTGCCTATGGAAGTACTTCACCCCTACTCTCCCTCTCTGTCGCTCTCTTCTCTCTCGCTCAGACATATCTTCTGTCTCCTGTTCACTTGAGTCCCATTTTTGATTCATGATGCTTGATTGATGATTGACGTATCTCCTTATTGAGACGTATGAGTACGATAATCATGATATTATTCGTGATGGAAGCTATTTGATTGGCCGACGAGGCATGTGGGATCTTGAGCATTGGGTTCTAGGGAGTCAGGTTTAAAAGGGAAGCATGGTCTTTATGATGTCTTGCTAAGAATGCCCTCTTCCCTGAATCCATGTGCCCCTCCAGCTGATGAGGCGGATCTACAAAGGAATTCCCCTACAGCTCCGAGGAGAGGTGTGGTGTATGCTCCTCGACATTCCCAAAATAAAGGAGGAGAAGAAAGACTTCTATGAGGTATGTTATGGAAACGTGAGGAGGCAGCTCACAGCAATAGAGATTTGATTTCCCTTGGACTAATCTTACTATCCTCCCTATAGACACATTCACACTGTAGGGCTACGTAGACGTTCACGCTGTAGGGCTACGTGGCTGTTCACGCTGTAGGGCTACATGGATGTTCACACTGTAGGGCTACGTGGATGTTCACGCTGTAGGGCTACGTGGATGTTCACGCTGTAGGGCTACGTGGATGTTCACGCTGTAGGGCTACGTGGATGTTCACGCTGTAGGGCTACGTAGACGTTCACGCTGCAGGGCTACGTAGACGTTCACGCTGCAGGGCTACGTAGACGTTCACGCTGCAGGGCTACGTAGACGTTCACGCTGCAGGGCTACGTAGACGTTCACGCTGCAGGGCTACGTAGACGTTCACGCTGCAGGGCTACGTAGACGTTCACGCTGCAGGGCTACGTAGACGTTCACGCTG